>VYZT01040234.1:0-23726 GCA_013400735.1 Pomatostomus ruficeps
TAACCCTATCCAAAAGTGTGGTATATGGTTTGTGGTTTTTTATTTTTAAATCCTAGAACTTGCTGCTTACTGCAATAACTTGCTTTGTGGAGGGCTGTCTTCTGCCTCCCCTCGTCCTTCCCAGGAGATGTGGGGACAGGTTTTCTCTCCTCAGTCATAACAGAGCTTCAGTGGTAGGTACCATGGGACAAGAAGGAAAGGAAAGGAAAAGCTTCACAAATTGTAGATAATACAGGTTTCCTTCTTTGCAGTGTTTTCTCTCACTTCTTACACTTTCTGAGAAAGAGAACGGCTGTGACGATAATGAGAATGGTGTTTTAGTTACTTCCTTGGCCAAAAGATCCAAAGCAGGGGACTAGCTTTTTGTAGGAACTGAGCCTTTAAAGAGATTTTTGTACCTGAGCAGCCTGAGTATCTCCTCTCTCTGTTGATGGGCATAGTAGAACAACAGAACTTGTTAGTTGTCTGTACGGACAATGAAGACTCTCTGGGAGTAGTCTTAGTAAGAGACCTCATACTTGCCTTTTTAATTCTTCAGTCCTCCTGGGATATTCTTTCAGCATATCATTTCTCAAAATTTAGAATAATTTTCAGCCTGAAAGTTTCTCATAAATGTTTGCCTGCTAACTGTACCAATACTATCCTCTCTTCATTTTCTTCTGTTGATGTTTTACTCTTAGCACTTACAGATGTGCTAAGGTATCTGTGTCCCAAAACTGTTCTCTCAGGGGAGCCTTTAAATACACAGTAAACATACAAATAAAGTTTTAAAAGCATAGAATAAAGATCCAAATTTAGTGCAATTAATTTGGTGTCTTTGGTAGCTAATA
This sequence comes from Pomatostomus ruficeps, assembly GCA_013400735.1. Lineage (NCBI taxonomy): Eukaryota > Metazoa > Chordata > Aves > Passeriformes > Timaliidae > Pomatostomus > Pomatostomus ruficeps. The sequence goes on from VYZT01040234.1 coordinate 831, forward strand.
GGGCTTGGAGGTGCTAGGAAATAGCTGATGGGAGAAAAGATGTATTTCCAAGACTTGACATGGGGAAATGGAGGTGATAAAATATTGGGATTGCTAGAATGCCTTTTTGCTCATCAATTATATGTGGGATGGGGATGTGTGTGCTTCCAGCTGAGTATCTTTGGTTTGCAAAACAGATGGAAGAATAAGAGAGGCTGCAACCTTTCGGAAATACCTACATTTTACATTTAATATGTAAGAAACAGTGCAGAGAGGAGGGAAGAAGCTGGGCTCACTTCTGGGCCTACAGGTATTTTCCTTCTTTCTTTACAATTCTGTCTACTTCATATTCTTTCTTTTATCTTTACCTGAAGCCACTCTGTTCTCTGTGTGTTTTTTACTCAAGTGTTGTAAAGAGCTATTTTATCTTACACTGTGCTGAAGCTGCCCTCTCCAGTTAAATATCCTTTTGTTTCTCTTCCTTACTAGTGCATTTTATTAAGTGGCTTATAATAAAGAGTAAGGAGGATGATTTGGAGTAGTTCTGGAGTGTCTTACGGTTATTTTTTAAAGAAAAAACCCAAAGCACAAAAACAAACCAGAAAGACAAAGAATCTTGCATGGGAGTTAAATGAACTTTGCTTCCAATTCAGTGTCGTATTAACAGTAAGGGATTATTTTCACTTTTTCAAAAATGTGTTTTAGGAGTGTAGCAAGAGGGATGCATTACTTTGCTTCAAGGTATTATATCATTGATGTATACACAAAGAACTAAAAAGAAACACTGTCTTCCTTTCCTCTCTTCCTCACCGTATTCTCTTTAAGTCCTAGACAAGGCCAAAATTAATGTGTTGTTTGGGGGGCAGTAGGTTGTGGGTTTGCTCATAAAGCATAGTTAATCATTAGTGTTGGATGAAAGGTCACCCGTATAGGAGACAACTCTTTGAATGTTCTGATTGGGTCACAGCAAATTGCAAGAGCAAAGGCTTATCAAACCAACTGTTGTAATATCTACTTCTTAAATAATTTTTTGATCAAGCTGTAGAAAACTTATAGCTCTGCTTGTTCTTTTATGTGTGTCTCAGAGTGGTGAAGAGACTGTGTTCCGTATTAGTCTGTGAATCCTTTCAGTACATCAGGGCTGCAGTTTAGCTGAAACGTAACAAAAAGCATTGAACAGACTTAGGCAGTACCTATTGGAACATCTTGTTGGCAGAAAGTAAGGAGCCTTTCTTCCAGCTCTGAAGTGGTTGACCATTGACAAGGAATTCAGGCTTTGACAAACCTTGCCATGCTAGGACCCTAGGAAAGATACCTCATTAGTATTAACTTGTTAGTCTTGTGAGCTGTAACATATGGGCGTAGTTACAATTGTTCTTATTCAAGGAAAGTGTGTGGGTAGCCTGGGAAAGATGAGGTAAAAACCATTGGTGAGGTAAAGCAGAAAAAAAGTCTTGGTGGTACTTGCACATAAGGGAAGGAAGAGAGGAATTTGTAGCAGACTTTCTTTGTGTGTGTTTGGTGATGTTGAGTTCTTGTCTAGCTTAAAACTAAGACTAAATCTGGCATCCTGCTAAAAAACACTTGAAAGAGCTCCAGTATTCAGTTTTGCTCAAGTTCAGCATCATGTAGAATGCCTTGTTCCCACAACATTCCCTTGTTTTATTTATGGAGCACTGAGAAGGTGTAAATTTGCAGAGTGGAGTAGAGACTAGTCAATAAAGTGTGCCATAAAGTTGTTTCATTCGTTTGTAAAGCTCTGGGTTCTGACAACTTTTCTGTAAAAGTTTAAACCTTCCTAAAATACAGTTGTGGGAGCTAATATTGTATGTTGTTTTGTGTACTTAACATAAAAGAATAGCTTTGAACACTGTAAAGTCATGATCTTATCATTGGTAGGATCATTTTAAAGACAGCTTAATCCTTAGTGTTTGAGAGGTGTTTCTTGGGTTGTGACTTCCTTTTGTTCAGCTTTACACAGAACTTCTGTTTATACAGATATTTGGTACACAGTTTGGTTCATGATTTCATGCAAGGTAAATGTCTTTAATTGTGCCTGTGTCAGTAATTTGGTATGTGTATTGGAGCTTGATCCTTACATCACTGTAAGATATAATGTAAATGTGTAAATTTTTCTGTGGTCAAGAAAATGCATCTGTGGCACATAATTCCAAGGTGCTGCTGGTTTGAGCACTGCCCAGTTTAGAAAACTTAAATGTGTTTTAATCCCTTTGTTGTTACAGTGTTCTTATGATAGCAAAAGATCCATATGCAGATCCGGTGCTGAGGAAGCCGGAAACTTAACCTGTTTTAATTGGATTTCTTCCTCAACAACTGCAATTAAACCATTTCCCAGATTGTGTCATGTGGTGTAGGAATCTTGCTGTGCATTAGGCCTCTGACCTTTTTTATGTAGCATTTGGATGAAGTCTCTGTTCAGGAGGACAGCATAACCTGCTTGAGCCAGAGTGGGAAAGGAAGCCTCAACAACCATTAGCCTGAGTCAGTGCCAGATATCAGTGATTAGAAAAACAACAGGAAAACTCCTTAAATCCTCCTGATTGGTCCCAAACTTGTCTAAATTATATTTCGAAGATGCAAAAATCTGAGGACCCATTCTAGGTGAGTAGAAAGCAGATTAGTACCTTCTACCTGGCCTTGGAAACATAAGTTATTTTTTGAAATTTTTGTTTTTATCTTTGTAGTTTTTCACTTTAAGAAATGCTAGTATTACTGAACAGTTTTTTGTAGACTGGTTTAGAGCTGAAGCTGAATATTACCAAAATGAAGACCCAGTCTCCTGCTTCTTTACCTTGTTTTCATAATACCCTTAGACCTGTGGTCTTGAGTTCATCTGTGGCACACTTTTTAAATCCACATCTACAAGTCAACTGGTTTTTATGTTTGTTCTTCCAGCAGTAACTTCTGTGACATCTAGTCACTGGATGTCTTCAGTCTAGTGGCTAGTAAAAGTTCTTAGTTTTTGGGGGTTTTTTTGTTTTGTTTTGTTTCTGCCTTTACCCTTCTCTTTGTCTAGGAGGTGGCAGAGATCATCTTGTGTTAGTTTAGACTTTGGGTGACCAAACCATGTTTTACTAGCCACTGAGCTCACTAGGTCTCTTGGTGATTTAAGATACTAGCCACTGAGCTCACTAGGTCTCTTGGTGATTTAAGATACTAGCCACTGAGCTCACTAGGTCTCTAGGTGATTTAAGACAGCTTGGCAAAAGTTGATTAGGAATTTGGCAAGTCTGAGAAAACCTTCCATGCTGCAACTTGGGGCATGTATTGTCTAACAGGCTCTGCAGGTAGGACATGGCTATGTACTATATCAGTATTTGTCTTCTGCTGTTGCACTTGGTTTTGCTTAAGGGCTGTGTGTGCCAGATGCAGGTGAATGGCAAACTGCAAATGAGGCCCCATCTGGTCTCTGGCATTAGAATAGAGAAGAGGCTTGATGTTGGAGTAGTGCGTTCTGCATTCAGGCTCAGTGTTGTCAGTGAATGGAGCTATGTAGCTCAAAGGCAGCTGGGCATTAAGCATTGGGCAGGGCAGATTTAGAGTGGATGATGGTTTTGAGTACTACTTGGTTCACTTGCATGAAAGTACTGAAATAAGTTATTAAATTGAAATGTGTGCTAGTCACTCAGCTGATACTTCTTTTTCCTTTTTTTCCACTGGTAATAAATGCCCCCTCTCCCAGCTTTGTCACACTTGTTTTACTTGGTCTTAGCTCAACCAACTGCTTCTAGCTTGCCTTCTTTTCTGGCAGTGTCACTGATCTGTACTTCATGAAGGATTCTGTGCTTTGATTCATGTTGTCTCACAGAAGGTAGAAGATCCTCATTCAAATTCATTCCTGTCTTTTGAATAGTCTTCTCCTGCATTCTTGGCAGCCCATGTGTGGGTTTTGTTGTTGTTTTTTTAATTTTCTGGTTTTGTTTTTTGGGTTTTTAAAAATTTTTTTATTATACTGTTAGTGAAAGCTTAAGCCACTGTAGAGATAGTGACTTTTGGCCCCTACTAAACAAGGGTTTCTAGAAAAGCTGAAAATGAAGATCAAGTAAGATTTTACTGCTGTTGCTTATGATTTTTTTTGTTAAAAGTCTGCAAGAAATGAAGAATTCACATCAATTCACTCTGTGTACAAACAGCAGAGTTTTGGTCAGCATTTGGCTTTTGGAAAGTATGTTATTTTCTGTTGGAAAGAGTTGCTTTTGTTTAATTTTAAAAAGGAAAAGATCTATTATTTCCATTGTTATTAACAAGTTGAAATGACACTTCTATTAACACCCGGTATCAGAAGTGCATCCTGAGGCTCTCATAGCATAGACTTTGCTGTGGAGCAGCTTCTCTTTGTGTAACAGTAATTTTAAAGGTCCTGTAGAAGTGAAGTCAGGCTATTGCTGTAGGACTGATTCGGCAGAAAAATTTTACCCTGTGACACAAGCGTACAGAAGAAGAAACTTTAAACATATTTGTTCCTCACTTTTCCATTCTTTCCCCTTGCTGTGCTAAAAGGGAAAGAGATCTGTCAACAAAGATAAGGAACCTCGTTCAGTATTTTGTAGCTAACATTTGCTGTGTTTGTGTGTGCCTGTTCTCTGTGTGGTCTAACAAATCTTTTGTGTTACTGACATGGCTCAAATACTTCTGGGCTGTTTCTTAAGCTGAGCTGTCTCTGGCTGACTTGCAGCTATCCAGATCAGACAATTCTTTTCCTTGATATAGATTGACTCAGGAATTTCTGGTTTCTTATGCTTTTGGTAATCTTTGTATCTGTGCAGTAAAAAATTTACCTGCTGCTGAGCTGACTGAATTATGCAACAGAACTTAATGTTTAGCTGGTTAAAAAGCCAAAATAGTACAGAACACTGACTTCAGACTGAGAAACTACAGGTATTGTAAACATGAAAATATTTTCTTGAAGCTTTGAGTCCTGGCCTTCTGCCACAGTGAGAGCATTCCCTTCCTCTGTTAATTAATTCTAGTCAAACCATACACTAGAGGAAAACTTAAACTGAACTAGTTTGGACATGGTACAAACGGTGACATGGAAAGGTATCAATTTTGGTTTATTTGGAGAAGAACATCTTTAATATTTGAATTTTTTTACAAGGGCAAATTCTTTGAATGAAGTAGTGAGTAAATGTTCTAGGAGATTATTTTTATAGTTAACTCTATTACTGTGCACTCAAAACCAAGAGGAATAGTTGCTGTTGGCAACACTTTCAGTACATAATGCAAAACTACAATGAAGCAAGAAAAAACCCTGAAATGCTTTCTATTTTTCCTAACTTCTCCTTTGGATGAGGATCGAAGGTATGACTGACACTTGTGTTGTTTTGTGAACCAAAGTGCAGTCCAAAGAGTGACTCAAGTTGTAATATTTCAGTCCTTGATCAACATAAGAGAAAGAAAGCAGTGATGTGGCAGAACTGAAGATGGATGCCCTCGAGAGACAATTGTATTTGTTCAATGCAACTCCTTCAATTTTTCTCTTCAGACTGCAGTTTCTGTTTTTCCAGAGGAAAAAAGGACTATAGGAGTAAAGGCTTTTACTGTCTTAATGTTAAGTAGCCCCCTTAACCACCTTGGAAGAGTTCAGTTAAGATTTAGGCCTGGTTTTAACTTCTCAATGCACAAATACGGTGATTTTTTTTTCTTCAGTAATGAAACGAAGCTATGGATTCCTGCGTACCATGAACTGGGAACTCCAGTTACACAATCAGACCTGAGATACCTGAGCTTGCCCTTGTATGCTGTACAAGCTTCAGTTTTTTTGTTCCTTTAAGCTATTCAGGTGAGTGGGAATGTTCTGCTATCTAACTTCTGCAGGTGCTTAATTTTTTTATTAACTAACTTATGGTCCTTCCCCCCATCCATAGGTTTCTCTTGGTTCTTCAGGTGACAAGTTAGTTGTATTGTTGACTGCCAGTGGTGCCTGTACTTCTCCATAATTTTCAGTAGTGCCCCATTTGCTATTTCAATTTGACTTTTCCACAGCCCAGAAGGACTTACTCTGGTTCTGGCTGTGGCATAAGGGCCAATCCATTGTTTTATTTCTAAAGGAATGATGGGTTTCAGGTCTCTGTAATCTTGGTCATATGAGCTGGTCCTAAATCTATAATATCTTCAGAGACTGGACTCCTTTGCAGTTTGTAGCTTACATGCCCATTTTTCTTACTTCCTCCTCTTAGTTCAGGTTACTGGATTGTGCTTTTGAGGAACTGAAGGGGAGGGAGGACTTTCTGAGCTCTGTGTGATTACAGTGAGGAGCTGGGCAATAGTTAGCTCTACTCCTTTCAGAGCAGTTGTCCGTGGAAGGGATGGGGAGTGTGTCCTTGGGTAAGTGTACGTCTTACACAGATCTGAGATCTCAGATTACTTGAACTGACATCTGTTGCATGACTTTTAAAAGTTTGTGATACTCTGTTAATGTTGTCTTTGCATGCTTTTATATAAGGCGATGCTTTGCTACATAAATTTGTCATTTTTGTTTCCCTTTCCCCTTTGTTCAGGGTAGCTCTTGTGATTGACATCTTTCTCAGGACTCAGTGTATTTTGTCATCATTGTTGGCAATTGTCACTTCTCAGAATGAGAACTACATTAGTAGTTCGAGGTCCTACTTTCAGCAAGTGGTTGGACCATAACATCTTAAGGGATTTTTTCCAGCCAAGGCTTTTTAAAATAATTCTGACTTAACTCTTGTACTTCAGTTGAACTTTTCATTGAAAAGGCATCTGGTCTGAAGAGGAGTTTGCCTCTGAATGCTGTTAAACTCTGCTTGTCTTCCCATTGGTACCTTATTAATGTCTTCAAAGAGAAGTGGCAAAAGTGATGCAACTATATAAATCTCTAGAAATTCTGTGCCAGAGTTGTAGAATCTGTTTCCTTACAACTATGCATGCTTGTTTCCAGAAGAAACTTCCTTGATACCTGCTTGTCTGTCTTCTTATCAGTGAGGTGATGTTACATCATTAGAAGGCTGTAGAGACTTGTTTGTCCTGCAGATTTTTATGTATGTACTGAACTTGCTCTAGTTAGGGTGTCTGTGCATGCAGTTCTGTGTGTGTAGTTCTCTAGTTCTTCTCTAGCATTGGAGAAGGAAAATACTTTGATTTTGTGTGGTTTCTGTATCAAAGGAGGTTATTCTGATAAAAGTCACCATGTGAGTTTTATGTGAGTTTTACATCATGAGATGCAGTGTAGCAAGGAAGCCATCTTTGAATCATGAAGACAACTTAGAGCTATTCATGGGGAGAAGGTAGAAATGGAAGTAGATAAGGAAATTAAGTGTTAGCTTGGTCTTCCTGTGTTGAAAGAAGAAAAGTTTATAATTTTCATAAGGCTCAGTGGTTTCTTGCAGCTGAATAACCCAGGGTTTGCATGAATGCAGATGAAATGCATACACCTTACTATGCCTTACAGCACCTTGCAGCTCATGGGAGAATATATTTTTCCCTTGTTCATGTATAGTAACTTACTGTCCGGAAGAAGGGAGGGATGATGAGAATTTAAGACATGTTGCAGAAGTTTCTTCTAGGAAGTTTTCAGTTTGTTATTGTATCCACTCCCTAAAATTCTTCCATGAGCTACTAGTACAACCAGGAGGGACAAGAGGCTGCTAAACTGAAAATACAAACTTCTGCCTGTATGGAGCTTTAAAATCTGTTCGAAGGTGAGGACCTCAGGGGAAAAAGAACGAGGGTGAGTGGATAACTTGAATTTGGAGAGCATAGGGAGAGAGAATACTGTGTCAAAATCAGCTGCAGAAGACTGAGTTTAACGCAACTCCTTGCTTAAAAAGTCAATTTAAGTCAGCTATTGAAGTAGAAGTAGTAATTGAGTACTTGCAAGTGCTTGCTTTTAAGGCAAGTAAATAGGTGTGTATCTCTGCAGGTAAATGAGGAGAACCTTGTGAACAGTGAGCAAAAATGCGGTGCAGCTGAGATCAGTTGAAAATGATGTAAATCTGAAACAATTCAACAGTTACTAAACTGTAGGCCGTAATTTCTTCAGTTTAGTCACAATTAAAGTCTGAACTCTTAAATGTGTTGTACGCTTACCTATTTAGAGTGTTGTTTTCTATCTTAAGTGGCTAGGTTTATCACAGAAACAGCTGATCAAGTAAATTAATGTTGTCTACACTGAAGTAAAGGAATACAAATCTGAAGTCTTAGGCTTAATATTTTCTGATACATACACTGAACTCTGGGTTCTGGCTGGCAAGATGTGCAGCTTGCTGGAAGAAAATGTTCTGAAGTTGCAAGGCATGTAAACATCCTCCTGTCTTTCCTTCTTCTCCTCCTCCTTTTCTTTCCCCGCTCCTTTTGCCTAGTACTGACTTCAGGGCAGTAAGTCTGTGCAATTTTGAGGAGCTGGATTGCTGCAGCAGCATTAAATAAGGCACCGGGTTTTTTCAGCTAAAGTACAAGAGAGGGAGGGTGCTGACTAGTGTACTTAGCTCAACTGCAAGCAGATAACAGGTATTATAATGGAGCATTATAGGCAAAGGTGCTAGGCATATCCTGAAATATTCAGGAGAGTGCAAGAGTCTGAAAACAATCTTGCATTACCAAGATTCTTGCAAAGAACTTAAAAAAATCCCAAAACCAAAACAAAACCACCACCCAAAACAACAAAATAAATCCAAATCAAACACCTTAAACAAACAAGGTTTAGAGCTCATGCAAGTAGATTAAGAAGGCGCTTGAGGAAGGGTTCAATTCATTTTGTACAGGTATTGTTACTGGTTTGCCTTGTTACCCTGCTAGTGGCCCTAGAGCGTGTTGGAGTTCTTAATTTTACTCATTTTTTTTTCTCTCAGTAACCTATGTCACGGTAGCTACATTACAGTTCCTATTATCCTTTAGGGGGTGATTTGAATGCTAAATAAAGGCTGATGGAGGCTTTTTGTGTAGTTCTCTCTCTTCCCAGTTTGCTTCAAAAACATGGAAGTATGTTAGTCATTTCCTGTTGGCTTTTCCACAAGAAGAAAGGTAAAGGCTTCACTGCAAGTAACAGGTGTTTTTTGTCTCGTGTTCCTGTAGAGCCTCTCCAAGCAATATGTTGATTATCCATTAGCTATACTGTTTGCAATGGGTATGTTAGGCCTACAGAAACTAATTCTAGTTGCTTTCCTGTACAATAACAAAAATTACTCTAAATCGTAATCAAATAGTGTTGGCCAAAACTCAATGATACTATGCAGCATAATAAGTGTAGCGATGTTTCCGTAGGGGGGAAGGTGCTTCCGAGACCGCGCAAACCTGGGAGTGTCTTTTGAAGCCCGGAGAAGCCGGATGCAGCCTCGGCAGGCTTGCTGAGCTGCTGTGGCGCTGGCCCTGCTGCGCTGGCGACTTTGCCCGGGTGCTGTGGTGCCACAGCTTCTGCGCGTCCGCCGCCGCCTTCCGCCTTCGCAGTTGCGAGGCTGCGTTGCCACTGCCCCGCTTTGCGCAGGCACGGCAGCTGGACGCACTGTGCTGGCTGTGCTCAGCACAGCTCCGCCCGACCCCTTGCCTGCGGCGGCTGCCTCTGCTTTCTGTACAGAGCAGCCTTCAAACTGATGAGTTTACAAGAAGGGTTTTTCGGCATAGTGTTCCAAGGCAGTTTTAATAATGTTGATTGAAGAGTACCAGAGCCGAAGAACAGCAAACAAAAGGTAGCATGGCTTTTTATGCCAGGGGTGAGCAAGGGTGCAAAGGGCACTCAGAGCCAATTGTGTGAGGGCTTAGAGGCTGGACAAGGGAGGGATAAGGGTGTAGGGACCAATGGAAGGGAACTGAGGGAGTGGCTGCAAGGGAAGGACAAATGGGATAGTGAGTAGAACAGAACCTTCTGGAAGTGGGATGTCTCGCAGGGAAAGATAGACAGGTGAGGTGGCAGCTGGGAAATTGAGTCCAACGGGTAACAGGAGTACAGAGAAACACAGGGCATCTCAGCAGGAGGTCTCTCTCTTTCCCCTAACAGGGGAGCATGGGTTGTAACAGGGCTGATCTCTTTGGTGCCCCCTCCACTGCTCTGGCAGTGGGGGTGCACTGTCTCCCACAAATAAGCACTAGATACCATTGTTGTTCTATGGCTTCAGAAGATACATTGTGGGTTTATTTGAAATGCTGGGTTTTGGAATTAATCTTTATTTTAAAGAGTCTGCTTATGATGAAAGCCTCTGCAGGCCCATGCTTTGGCATCATCATAGCCAAGAACTAAAAAGGCTTGTATGCAGATAACTTTATGCTAGAAGAGGACCTGAGCTTAAAAATTCTTAAATAGCATTGTCTATCATGGGAGCATGTAGGTCTGATGGACGGTTGTAGCTTTTTGTTATTGTGGGTGTGAGGAAGAGTCAGTGTAGTTGAGGAAATTGTCTTAAAATCTGGCAGGACTGCACTGGCACATTCAGCAGATCTCTGCTGAGCTACACAATTTCCTTTGAATGTAAGTGTCTGAAGATGGGAAAGAAGAAGCCAAATGCTTGGAGTGAGACTCAGAGGAACAAGTCTGAATAAGACCAGTTTAGATTTAGGAACCTCTGGGCTCTTCTTTTGTTATTTCAGGATGTGGAAGGCACAGTAGTGAAAATACTTCTTCATTACTGGACTAACTGGGCACATGGTATTGCATGGCTTGCAGTGAGACTTAAGTTAGTGATTTGATGTTCAAGGTCACAGCTGAATCATGAAGCTGCATTATATTTAAAAGCAAACTGGGAGTCATATGGCAACAAGTACCCGGTACGAAGTGCAGTGAAGTTGTGAGGTTTCAATATAGAAGATAACTCCGGTATCATCGTGACTTGACAGATGCTTGCAGGATAAAACAGCTGTCATTTCATTCTTCTACACAACTGAAAATACATTTTTATGGCAACACATTGTGCTACATAACTTCGGAGCACAGACTACTTAATGTGTCTGGCTAACCCTGTGTCACGGTTCAATCCTAGCCAGCAATCAAGCACCAGGCAGCCGCTTGCTCACGCCCCCACCAGTGGGATTTGAAAGAGAATTGAAAGAGTAAAAACTGAAAAACTTGTGGGTTGAGATGAAGACAATCTAACAGGAAAAGCAAAAGAGGTGCATACAAGCAAAGCAAGATGAAGAATTAACTGCTTCCCATGGGCATGCAGGTGTTCAGCCACCTCCAGAAGAGACAAACATCACCACTCCGAATGCCCTTCCTCCCACTTCATGTACTGAGCATGAATATCCCTTTGGTCAGTTTGCATCACCTCTCCTATCTGGTTCTCCTCCCAGCCTCCCATGCACCTCGAGCCTCCTCACCAGCACGACTGACACTAGAAAAAAGCAGAAAAGGCCTTGGCTCTGTCTAAGCACTTTCCACCAATAACAAAAACATCTGTATTAACAACACTGTGCTCTGTTATTAATGCTGTGTTCAACAGAAATCCAAAACATAGCCCTGTATCAGTCACTGTGAGTAAATTAAGTCTATCACAGACAAAACCAGCACAGCCAGACAGATCAGTGTTAAAGTTTCTCTAGGGAGGGCCAGGAATGCCTGTGTGATGTTTTTCTTCAACTGACTCTTGTGGTGGTGTGTGGAGAAGCCCATGTTCTGGTCCTAGGTGGGAAAGTGTGTGGCTAACCTAGCAGAGGTCTAGGTGAACACTGCTCTGTGCAGAATGAAACCTGCTGGAGTGCACATTTTCATTGGTACAAGGTGACACAGTAGTTTTGTGGCAACCATTCTGTAGTATGACTGAAATTTTAGCATTAGTACAGTTTCAATGCCAGCTGACCTTCGTGCAGAAGGGGACACTACTCCCTCCTTTTAGAAGATGCACAAAACGAGCCTCATTTCTGATAGTGGGGAGGTTTCTTTTTCATTTGGTGTTTGAATACAAGGAAATAAAAAGAGAAAGCACAACAACATTTGACAGTGCCTGTGATTAACTTCAGCTGGACCCCCTAGGTAGTGCTGGGCTCTCGGTCAACTTTCAGACTGGTTAGCACTAGGCTTTGTTTCTTGCATTGCTGTTCTGAAGAAAATGCTGCAACTTATGAAACTTTGTTAGTTGAAGTATTGGCTATGATTAAGGAGTTAGCATAAGAGGAAACAATTGTGATGCGTGAAAGTTCACCTTTTTGAGTAATGGTGTTTATAGCTTTCTTGACTTAGTCATGAGGACTTCTAGCTAAGAGGTTCATCAAGCAACTGTCTTTTGTGGGATTCTGTATTTTGTGCTTTACTTACATTCTTTCAAGTTCCTAAGCATAAGGTAGGAAAAAAACCCAGTGAAGGTAAAGGCAATTTGTTAATTAATTCTACTGTCAGTATTTGCTGTTGTGTTGGACTTCTTAGTAGAAAGAATGTGAAAAACTTTCAAAAGATGCTTTTGACTCCTGTGATGTGGGGACTAGGACGGAGAGCAATTCGTATGCCTAACTTGTATTCTTATTCAATTCTTGGAAACATTTAAAGTATTTCTGGCATGCTAAGTGTGACTTTTCAGTATTAGGCTGTATTATTACAGTGTAACAAGACTGAATCTGAGCTAGCAGCATCCTGACACGCAGGTGTCCTGATGATACACATGTTCCTTTTAGCATCATATGTGAGGTAATGCTTTGCATAATACCAGTTTATATGCCTGGTTTCTTATGGCCTACAATAAAACTACATAATTTAGGATTCTTTCTTGCCCTCCCCTTCCCCCTCTGTCCCCTTTGTTCACTTCTGTAGGCTCTTTTCAGAAGAATAGAAAATTATGTTCAGCTATTCACTGTCTTTACTGACAATGCCAGATCCTAAGAGTTATTTCATTGGAGACACTTGAATTTGAATCTGATGCTGCAGTGTTTTAAACTTTTTCATGACAAACTTCTTGCTTAATGTGCTCTAGATATAATAGGTACCAAATCAGCATATAGACTACTGAGTTCTTAAACTTGGGTTACTTTCTTTCTTACAGCTTCTTTTTTTCACCTGCAAATACTTTATTTTACCAGATTCCACAAAATTAGAAACAGTAAAACTGGATTTGCTGGTTGTGGTCCTGTTGCTATGCTCTACATGGAAATACCAATTTAGCGCAGGATACAGAAGGCACCTCTCTTCACTGAGGAATTAAGTGAGGCTTGTTCTTGAAATACGTCTGTTTCTGAGGACTGTGGCTGGGGGTTATGGTAGTCTTCTATAATCTACCAAAATAATATCTGTAGACCTCTAGCAGTCACAAAGCAATTCCAAAAGTAGTAATACAAAACCATCGTAAATTATTTTTAAAAACTTAATTGTGTGCATTCATTAATCCTGCTGTCTCAAATACCTTTTCTCTTTAATTTAGCTCTCGTGCGCAAAACTTCCTGACTATAAAGCTAGATCTTTTTTCCTGAATGACTTTCTATATTTTGCTTTATGCAAATAAAAGTTGCATAAATCAGACTAGAGAAAGAAGCTGTTTTGAAAGCACAGTAGTTATGTTGTGGATACTGCTGCTTATTCCTGAAATGGGCTTTGTAATCTCCTGCAATGGAACTTAAAATACTTGAGTACTGTTACTGTCTATGAAGCACTAAGTTTTTCCTTAATGTTGATAAACACAGATTCTCCTAAATTGCGTTTGTGCTGTTTCCTCCTAATTAGAGAAGCCTACTAGAAAAGAAACATGTCATCACAAAATCATAGAATTTGTAGTTTGGGTGGGAGAGGGCCTTTAAAGGTCATTTAGTCTAGTAGATCATCTGTATGCTATATATACCAAAACCTGGTTGTTCTGTATTAAGGTTCTAAATGTTCTTGAGAAGAACCTTTTCCATGAGTCTTTTAACTAAAAATTGTTTAAATTTTTTTTTTCTTCAATTTTTGCTTCAACAGTAGCATTTTACATATGCCTCTGGAGGTGTGGCGGCGAGTCTTCATGCCACATGTCTTATGGCTCTTCTTCTCTTGTCTTTCAGTGAATGATAGTGTCTAGAAAGGGTATGTCCCTTCAGGAGAGAGGTGCCAATGTCCAACCGGCCTAATAACAATCCAGGGGGGTCACTGCGACGTTCACAGAGGAACACTGCTGGGGCCCAGCCACAAGACGACGCAGTAGGAGGAAGGTATGACTGCTATCTATGAGTGTGTTCAAATGTGTAACAATGAAATTGATGTGATTTAATTAGAAAATGAAGTTTTCCACCCTGCAATCCAAGCATCAAAATTTGCATAAAATCTTTTCACCCCTGAAATGCTATCTGTACTGTTACTGCATGGGATAAACCTGTGGATAACTCACTACCATCCCTGTTCAGCTAGAATAGCAGTAGTAGAGCTATAGGGGGAAAAAGCTGTTTTCCATAAATCACAGGTAGTAACAAATTCTTTTCCCCTCTTTCTTCCCCTGATATTATAAATATATGAGGGTCAGGGAGAGTCTTTTATTAGGGATCTGAGAAAATCTGTGTTCCTCTTCAAGAAGACTGAATAACGGGTACTCTGTTACCTTTGCACTGCATATGAATCCTGTGCAGCTGTTGAACAATTCAAGAGAAAAAACTGGTTTGCCATCATTTAATATGCCTGATGTAATGAGCAAGTAGACCAGATTGTATTTGTTCTGTAAGTGATTGCCTCTACAGTGCAGAACAAAGAAGATCCTTAAAATTTTTCTATGGATGACTGTATTACTACTGCCATGAGTGAAGCCTGTATGGATATAAGTGTTTCTTTAACTTTATTAAAACATCAGTCTAATGAAAGGTTATAGTATGATGGTAGGCAAATCTGTCTGTATTCTACTCCCTCAGATACGCTACTGGTGCAGTTGTTATATATGTGTACCTTGGGCTTGATTTTTTTGGGATGAGTATTAAAATATTGCAGGTCAGTGGCGCAAAAGTTTTTTACTGTGAAGGAATTGGGCAATAAAGTTAAATGAACATGATGTGTATTTCTTACTAATATAAAGTCTAACTGAGAACACATTGAACAACTGTTGAATGGGTGAAGAAGACCAGCTTCTAAGGAACTTTGGGGAGACTAATTCAGTCTAAAAGATGCAGCTTCACTTTCTCTAAACTAGTCTACTGTACAAGTGAAAGAGCAGATGATAAATGCAAGGCTTCTCCCCTGGACTAATGTGGCATAAGGAGGGGGAAGTTGCTGCCTCATGTAGCTGATCATTTTGCAGCTAGAGTTGTTTTTCGAGAGTATGTCTTAACAAAAGCACAGTGAACCCTTCATTCCCTTCTGCCTATTCTGTGTTGTCTTTGCATCTCAGTGGATGTTTAAGTTAGATACTGCCCTACCAACTCCTTCCTTATACACTGAACTTAACCTGAGGCGAATACACCTCTCCCTGAAATAAAGAATTAGGGGCAAGTTATTTGGAGATGAAATGGGGGGTTCTTCTTCAGATATCTACTGTTAGTTCAGATTTTACAGCAGGATGCTGGGGAGAAGCTCCACAGTGAGTGAGCCAGACAAAAGGAAGAATTTTAAGGGTAGCACTGTTTTCTTTTAAGAAAGTCACTCATCCATTGTTTTGGTGCATTGTGATCTATTATGCTGTCATACAATGAGTGAAGATTCACTTGTCTTAAATGACCGGACCTCTTCCACCTCTCATCAAATCTGTGCCAGACTTCCACGAACAAGGGTGTATTGCACTCTTAAACTGTGTTAGACCTTTATCAGAGCCAGAGCTTCTTGCTTAAGTAAAGAGGATGGAAGAAGCTTAAAATCCTCTTTGAATCTGGGTGTCTTTAGAATAGGACCTCCCCTGCCTTTGCATCTCTGAACAAGCATTTTGAGCTGGCAAAACCTATAAAAAGGCCTGGTTAATATAAAATTTTAAATGAATTAATCTTCTTTTACTGTCATCAGCATTTCCATTTTAGTAAGGTGCTGGACAGAAATGACTATTGTACAAGAACCTAATGTAAGATAGATCTGTGAGGTCCTTATAAAATCTGTAGATGACATGGAAAGAGACAGGCTCTCAAGTAACAGTTTTTAGCTGGTGCCTCTCTTTGGGCACAAACCTTCTAGGGCTCACTCACCCCTTCCTGTATCTAGTATGCAGTGGTACAGTATGTATCAGTTCTGCTGCTGAGCAGTATAGAGGAGGGTCTGGCGTTCACAGCTTGATGTGTCATATTATGCCTTGCTGTATTACAGTGATAAACATTGCTTTGGCTGCTATATTTAAAAAACCAAAAAAACCCCCAAACAAGCACTGAACAAAAAACACTACACCTTTTCTTACATTAATAACTTTTTTTGGGTTGCCCAAGGCAATTTATTTTCAGTAGTTTTTGCATTTGTCATCAGTAGAGTGAAACTCTTCAGTTTCAGCTGTAAAATCACCTAAATAGAAAAAACAAATGGTGGAAAGACTAGTTTCAATAATACACTCATATTGTGCAAATAACTGTGAACTTGGGATGTATCTGTTAGTATTTTAGTTGGAGCTGGGGATGTTGTTTTGAAGCCAATCAGTCATCCTCACCTGCTGTGTTTTGGCTAACGTGGAATGGTCTTGGAGCACTTGAACTGGAATCTTTTTGGATGAAACGGAACTGAAAGTTGTGCTCTATGAGGGCAGTTTATGTATGCTGGTCACTTGTGGTTGTAATCTGGTATGCTTTGAAGTAGAAACCATTGGAATGCAGACATGGTGGACACTGATGCTTAATGGCAATTGTCTTGCTTTACAGATTTCTTCTGTTGATCCATACTACTTACTGATGTTGTTGTACAGACAGTGTGAGATTTTATTCATCCACTTTATTAGATCCACATATTTCTTAACCCCCTCCCCAATAACAACAAACAAATACACAAAGATTAAAAACTCCCCACTATCCCCCCTCCCCCGATAAAAAAAAATAGGGGGAATTAGACAGTAATGTGACTCTGTAGAGAGTTGTTGCTTCATGCCTAAAATTAGCCACAAAGTTTGTAAGCAGACTTAAGGGCCACACCTTCTGAAGGGTTGGAGGTTACTTCACTTTGGTCACAGATATACAATCATAACCCTTCCAGCAAGGACAGGTTTCAATACTGTTAGAACCTGATTGCATTTCTGCTTTGTATAAATAGCTTTCTTAATGCTGGAAATGCAACAGCTTTATTCTTAAAGCTTTCTTGTGGCTGAGATGCATGTATTTTCAAAATACAAATTAAGTGACAAAAGCTTGGAGAGTTTATGCAGTTTGTCACTCATATTTTCAGAATTGGATGCGAAGGCCTATAATCCAAGGTAAGCGTGTGGTATGGCAGATGGCCTTGTAATAGCCTGAGAGTTGCTTTGATCTCTTTTATGCTCTGACTGGAGTGAATGCAAGAGACTTCAGTTGATAAAGGTGTTAAAAAAAGAGAGAGTCACGAGAATGATAGTACTGCTGAGCTGAAGTGCTAATGTATGTCTTTCTATAATCTTTTGATACTTTTATAGCTTAAAGGTCTTCTGTTAAAACTTTGCCGATTTAACTTGGTGAGCTGCTACTGTTCACTTGCATGAAGACTTCGGAAACTCCAGACTTCTCTCTGGTCTATTCTAAATGCAGGATCTCCCTCTTGCTACATCGAGTATTGACAGACTGGCTTAACCTGGAAGCAACAATGCAAACCCATTTTCCTCTAGACTGGCCTTGTTTGATGTCCCTGTAACATCAATACTTGAGTCACAATGAGCAGGGGACGCCTTCCAGGTTTTCTGCTGGAATTTTACCAGCAAATTCACACTCAGCATAGTAACTTGATAGGAGCTTTGAGAGTTTGATTTTGAGTTGCATTTGTTTACAAATACAAACAGAGATACTAGGCTCAAGGAAGTGTAGAAAGACAGATACTGTTTATTTCTTGTTTGTGCTGCAACAGTGATGTGTGCTTTTCTCTAAACGAAGAAAGGGGTCTGTATTTGGAAAGGGATCTATAAACTGGTGAACCGGTGGTGGTGCGTCATTCCTTCCCCAGATATGCAAGTAAGCACATTTGCCTTGGTGAAGTTGGACTAGTGTGATTCCTCACTTTCTGTTGTCAGTAGTAATGTTGAAATAACTTTGTGCTTTGGATGAATTTCAGCTCTTGTGGGTACGATAGTCCTTACTGGTTTTACTACCATTTTGAAAAGTATTTAGTATTTACCTCCTAATTTAGAATTACCGTTACAATAGCACCTTTATATCTGTACAGCATGAACCCTGACGGAAGTGTCTCTTGGAGCACTTTCCACTGAAGGATGACTCTTTGCATGTTTGTAAGGAAACAATAATAATGCTAAAGTTTTCCTTTGCAGCAGTAAACTGAAGCAGATAGTTAATGAAGCTTTCCTTTCACGGGGTAGGAGGAGGGGGTGGGAAGGTACTTAGTGTCATTTTCTTAGCTGTATATTGACATTGTTACCATGTGTGTTGAAGAATTGTGCCCTCCTGGCTTAGTTCCCAGTGATGCCATAGGATTTACTTTGAATGGGAGCAATTTGGAAGTGGTATTGTGAGGCACACAATAAGATCTTTTTCTGGATGTGGAGCAGTTGATTGTTCCTTTCAGTTGTGAGCAATGTTTCACTGTATTGGTATAGAGTAATGGAAGTGGTCCCAGGTAGTAGAACTTCTTTACTAGTGCTGCAAAAATTACGATTTTCTTATCAGTGGTATTAAATGACAGTGGTGCTTATCCTTTAGCATATTGTTAGTATTATGGAATCTTTAGGAGTAGCAGTATTTAAGTAGGATATCACTGACATAAATGACTGTTATGCTGTTGAGTTGTATATGAAAGTAGGATACTTTATAAGCAAATTTTAATGTTTTGGAATTAAATATATACGTGTTCTTGTGTATTTGGAATTGAAGGCTAAATGAGAAATGAGATCCTTGTTGGCTGCATGTAAGACTTTGGTATAAGCAGAAAGAGTGCTTTTGTCAGGTATACTGCTTTTGTTCTAAATAGGATTTGTTTTTGAACCGGTGTTGGTGATATGTTAACTGGTAAGAACTTAACCTGAGACCTGTAAAAAACTAAATATGATGTTTGAGTTAGTGGGGAAGACAGATAAAGTATTTCTAAGGAGAGAAAGTAGGTGGTTTTCCACAGCTTTTTTTCATCCGTGGTATTGCTTTTTTCTTAATCGCATTTTTGACAGAAGTAAAAGGATGGTTTTTGCAGACTTTGTTTGGAAGCATTTAATAGCTCACTCTCAGCTGCTGAGGAATATGACTTAGATTAAACACTTTGTTTATTAACTCACTTCAAAAGGGTTGGTTTTTTTTTTTTAATATGCACAGAGTCAGTCTCTGAGAACAGGTTCTAGTTGGTTCTTTATTATGGTTTTCCTCAGGGCTAGCATTTTCCACCATATTGTTTATATAACACAGCAAGCTAAATGGTGGTTAGCTTGTCAACTTCTGTATGTGTTACTCTAAACTTGAGTGTCTGCCTGTGAATTAAAGTATGCATCAGCAGACAGCTTTGCCCGGTTGAGTGAAGCCTTGGAGTTGTTTATGAAACTGTCTTTAAGTCTGGGGAGAGAGCAAAGGAAAACAAAAAACCCCTACAAAACACAACTTGAAGGTGCAGCAGGAGCTCAAGTCTTTCTGAAGCTCCCCCTGAGAGTGGAAATGGACATACCAAGCTCATAAATACTTAGCTTATAATTTTTTGTCATTAATGAGGAACTTAGTCTCTCAAAACACTTGTTGCTGGAATGAGGATTCTTAATGAATGATACATTAATGGAAAAGACTGAAGAACTTGTAACGGTAAGTTACAAGTGAAAAGCCTTGGGTTATGGACAAAAGTACATGTAGGTTACAACCTTAAAAGAAATCAGCTTTCCAGCTGCACACATATCTTTCATAGCACTTGATTGTTCTCCAAGCATTGCTCATTCTGAGCTCTACAGACCATTCTGACTACCTTTGTGAATTTACTTAAGGTCTCCTTAAAAAAGTTAACTGTCACAACTTCAGTATAAATTGGGACAATGATACTTGTTATTTGGTGTATGGTTAAAGTTTTTACCTTAATACTGTAATCAAATTCTCAGTCTTCCTGCTCTTGTATAAACCTTAGGGAAGGAGAGTTCATGTCATGTTCCTGTTGACTGACATGCTACTGCATGTACAGTTGCTATTGTGTTGTGGACGGACCTTCTCTTTGCAATACATGCAAGGTGAATGATTAAACTCAAAGCGAGAAGTGAGAGCACAGTAGGTGTTTTAAAATAAAAAAAAATCTCCTCAGTTGTGACTCCCCATTTGTTACATTTCTAGAGTAACCTTTGTGCTCAGAAGGTTGTTTGTTCTGATAGGTTGATGGATAAAGAAAGCAGAGCAAATGCTGATACTCTGCAGGTATTCATGATCCCTAGGATGTGGTTGCAGCTTTAATGGTTCAAGCAAACTGGACATAGGTATGAAAGTGTATTTGTAAAACTTGTAAGAATCTGAAGGGTTTGAACATGAAAGGGGAGGAGCCTGAAACAAGTGGAAAACTCTTCCGTGCATGTTTTGCATGTATTGCTTTAGCAGTATTTTAGTTGAAAAGTTCTTCAGTTACTGTGTTTTGTGAATATCTAAAGCAAAGCAAAAATCTTTACGGGAAAGTAACCTTTTAAAATATACTTCAGAATAAATGAACCCCGATCAGTTTAGCTTACATAAAACCTGAGATTCCTGCCAAGTGTAAATGATGTAATAATGTCATATTATTACATTACTCCCATAATAAAAACATTTCATGGGGGAAAATTAAATTTCATGCCTTAATCTTTTGTTGGGAAAAAGAAAATCCAAACACTCAGAATTAGGTGAAACATTCCCAAGTTTACCTTGATGGAGTTTGCTATTGTGACCTAAAGATCTAACTGTTTTATTTCACTTGCTTTTGATAGTAAACAAGATTTCTTATAGTATGATAAATAAAAATTAATTACTGGGGTATGGAGAAGATGCTGTTAATTTAATCTTTTCAGACTGTCATGCTCTTAGAAAGATGGGGCACAGACAGTGTTGAATATGTGCTGTCTGTGTGCATTTGTCTGAGTAACTGACCAAATGAGAATAATTCAGAAGAAGACAGAAGGATGAAAGTTATCAAGAAAAACAGTTGTATTTCTGAAGTTTTACTGTTTTGACTGTTAGCAAATTAGCATGTGGTTATTATTGGGATAGTTAGACTTGGTACTTGCTTTCTACTGAGATGCAAGTTTGTGTTGAAATCCTGAAGAGGATGGGGAAGCTTTCTGGTCAGTAGTATGCTTAGCTCTGCCTTTGCTACTAGACTTCTGGTATTTCATTGGAGGAAGCTATTTTAAAGCTTGTGGAACTCTTACCACTTTCACTTAGTCTATTGGCCTAAACTGTGTGATGTTTGGGGTCATGGGTTGGAGCAGGACACTTAAAGTGGGAGTCCACATTCCTCCCCATCCTCCACAGCTTTTGAGGATGTTTGCAGATCCCAGCTCGAAAGCTATCTAGGCCTGGTTTAATAGCATATGACCATGTCATCAGCAGTTCTTTAACTTTGAAACATTGCTCCTTTCAGCAGTAATAGTAGACTGGTTTGAGGTTTTTCAAAGGTTAGTGGTTCTTGGGGCTTCTTTTAGGTAGGATATGTGCAGTAGAGTTTTCCTGGTGACAACTGAGTCAAAAGTGCATTTTATCCAGGGAAGTGCAAGTGAGATGTCTCTTACCTTAGAAATTATTTATACTGTCCTGTTTTAAATGCTGATGAACACTCTCTTCTGAGTCTTGCAGATGGTAATTCTGAGTGGGTTTCAGAGTAAATGTAGAATATATGAAGATGTAACTTAAGTCTTATATTTTATCCATGATGTATAGTATTATCTTTGGACTTCAGTCAGAGCTCATACAATAAACCATTTTTTGCATGCAGCTGGAAGCTGCTTAGAAGACTTCTTGCAGCTTATCTATGTGAAACTTGTTCCTGTCTCTGACATCACAAGTTTCCTGTCTCATTTGACTGCCTTCATTGGTGGTATGCATTTCTGCATTCCTCTTGCTTCAGCTGTTACCAAACAGCTCTCAATCCTTTAAACTGGTAGATCTGCAGCCAGAAAATAACTGGTAGGATTGAGCTTTCCTACCAAGTGGAGCTGACTGCATTCCCATTCTGAGCACTTGATTTTTTTTTTTTAAATTGAAGAGCAAAGATGTAAATACTCATAACTGTATGAAGACTTAATGCATGGAATCTTGAGGTAGATGAGTATATATTCATTTTTGAGAAGAGATCTTTGACAGGTGCTCTAGTCTTGTGCTTTACTGTGCTAGCTCAGTGCTTAAGTGAATAATTCAGTAATCTTGCACACCAGAAAGATCTGAATTTATCTGCAAAAACTCAGGTGTGAGAGGATGCTTTATTCATTTAAAATGACTAAATTGTGTGCATTGCAAAACAGTTACACTGGTAGTGATTTGTAACTCCATCTGGTGATTCTTTTGAAATGCTGCTTTAGTATAAGGAGCTGATATGGAAAGGTTTGTAGCTGTAAATTAATATTTGTAAATGGTCAAAAAATAAACAATATTCCACCTACAGGTCTGTATCTGTATCCTGGAATCCTGATAGCTTTCTGTTTTGACTTTCTGCTAACAGGTCACATTTAGGGCAGGCAAAACATAAGGCACATAGCCCTCCTGAGAGTAGAAAATCTATTTCAAAGACACCAAAAGTGCAGTCTAATACTACTTCTGAGCAGTCCAAGGGACACTTTTCTAAAAGGTAATTGTGCTTCATATTCATATGTTGGCCAGTGTTATCTGCACTTCAAAACTGTGTATAATTATTGAGTTATACAGAGTTCTTATAAAACGTATGACTAATAGATATTTAACTAATCTAGGTATTGCATTCACTGGATATATTTCCGTGTTTCAGATTCTGTTTGTTTTTTTGTTTTCTAATTCGCCAACTAAGATCATTCCATCAGTGAT
>VYZT01040242.1:0-51841 GCA_013400735.1 Pomatostomus ruficeps
GGGCGACGGTGAGCGGGCACGGGACCGGGATTCGGGATCGGATTAGGGGTCGGGGGTGGGGCAGACCCCGGGAGATCGCGGTGCTGGCGGTGGCGGGGCGTCCGCGCCGCTGACGCGCGAAGGGAAGGAGGGAGGGGGCAGCGAGGATGGAGCTGGTGATGGAGTAGCGGGGGAGCGGGACGGGATGGGACGGGACGGCCTTTGGGCAAGGGAAGGGGGAAGTCTCGGTCCGTGCCGGCCGCGCCGTGCGGCCTGGCCTCAGTTTCTCGAAAGGGAAAACTTTGCCGGGACGCTCCCGCCCCCGTTCCACCCCCGCCCTGCCCCTCCGCGGGCGCGGAGCTGCGCCCGGGTGGCTCCCGGAGTAACTCTGCCGTCCCTTGTCGCCGCCGTCCCCTCCGCAGGGGGACACTATGAACGAGGAGCAGTTCGTGAGCATCGACTTGGACGATGACAACATCTGCAGCGTGTGCAAGCTGGGCACCGAGAAGGAGACGCTCTCCTTCTGCCACGTCTGTTTCGAGCTGAACATCGAAGGTGAGGCGGGAGCAGGAGCCGTCCTGGGCTGGGCGTGGGGCCGGCTCCTCTGAAAGCTTCCATCGAGCCGTGGGGTTGGAAACGTGTGTCTGTAGAAAGTTTTAAACCAGTTTGTTTTCTAGCTCGGTTCCGGTAAAGGTAGGTGCTGCTCCTCCAGATGTGAGGATGAGCCGCCCCCCTTCCAGAGCCCCCGAAATGCCCTGGTGTTTATTCCGTCTCCTGGCGTTGGACCTCTGATGTTGAACTCGGGATCTGAATCACGTTCTGCCTTTATTCAGCGGGTTTGCTCAATAGTTAGAGGAGGTCTGTGTAGAAAACAAGCTTAAACTGCAAATTTTAAAGCATAATATTTGGGGGTTTTGGAAGCAGATCACTTTGCTTTCACTAGAAGTACTCGGGATTATTTCTTTTTGTCTTCATAAAATGTTCGTATGTGTAATATGATTAAAATGGGGTTCATTATTGAAGCTTCTTAAAGTCTGCAAATTGTAGAGTAGGCATTTTGGCCATCTTTTAAAAGACTAATCTTATAAAACCATTTTGGCCTCCAGAATACTATTTTTAAAATTTTAAATCTGTTTTGGCAAGGAATTTGCCCATCTTGTTGCTTTTCTTCATGCATGAGTGAGCAGTGGATTATCTTTGTCCCTTTTTTAAGTCAAATTGCTTGGCTTTGGAGCAACAAAGTGATTTGTTCCACTCCCATAGAGTGGTCTTTGCCGGTTATATGTGGATATGACTACCTAATTTACGTTGCCGTGAGGCAGTTGGATATGAGGATCTCAACAGTGTTATGTGATTAGACCCATTTCTTGATAACAGATAGTAGACTTTTGTTGCTAGTAGAGGCAGTTTATTTTAATCTGAACAGTACTTCGATACTTCAGTATTAATTGCCATGTTTTATGCTTTTGTTTAGAAGAGGCATGCCTGTGTACTTGCACTTTTTCTTAAAACTCCAGAGCAGCTAACCTAAGACAACCTGTCAGTCTGAGTTTTCCTATTGCTTTAGAATGTTAGGTTTAGACTTCTCAATATGGAGAGAGGATGTTTGTCTAGGCTTTAAAAACATTCTGACACAATGAGAGTTGAGTACTTCCATTACATTCCTAATCTAGTTTTGTTTTGAAAGTGTTGAAAGTGATAGGACACATTAAAAAATTGCTGGATGGTTCCTGTGCTCTGTTGTTTGAGATAAGCTGTGGATTTGTCAAAGCTACTTGTTATGGCTGTGACTTTATAAAATGATCGTGTGTTTTAAGTGGAATAGGGGGTTTTTTTGGCTCTAAATAGCCTTGATAGTAAGAAAGACTTAATCTGTGCGAAGCAGACTACTTTGCATAATCTTCTAAATTTTCAGTTAATTTTAAAAGGAGGCTACTTGGAATAGAATAGTGGTGAGAGCTCCTCTGAAATTACATGGGCTGTTGAAATTCTTTTATTTTGCCTAATAAAAGTATACATATCTTTGATCATTGTAGCATCAAAATGCCTCAATTTCTGATAGTCTGCCTTTTGTGTGCCACTTTGAAAAGATGTACTGTTATTGCTTATAGGGAGGAGAGGCTTAAAGGTGGCAGAGGCTGTATCAGTGACTTTTTATAAAGAGTCATTATAAGACTTTTTAGCGGAACTGCTGCATGAGTCAGCTCTTTACCATACCTATGGTCACACTCTTCCTACTTTTGACATATCTCTGCATTCCTGTATTTTTTTGTGAAAAAAGGCTGACTTTTTTACATCTAAAATAAGTCTTTTTGCAGCCCTGGGCACAGCATGAGTAGGATAATTCACTAAAGCAGAGTGTTTTAGTGGATGTTTTCATACTGACCTCCTGGTTGTGTTTTACTGGAGTTCAGTTGCATTATAACTTGTTGGAACAGAATCAACTGCAAGTTGCATCAACTCTTGTAGATGTGTTATCCCACACTTACAAATAAGTGTCGATCTTGCTGATAGTTTGTCTTTTTATTTAGCATCATATTTAAAACTGTCGGCAATTAAAACTCCCGCATATATTAAGTATTTCAGGAAGTGAGCTAGGCTATTCTAAAAAGATATTCATGCAACAGCTAGGATGGTCTTGCTCATTTTTGGTGTTGATGTGCATGTGGAGCTGCTCCCTCAGAGAAGCAGGAAATAGCTGCTGTTGAGAGCAGGCAGGCTATTAGTCACAGCTCAGCATCTTGCAGGATGCTTGAGTACTCCCACTGTTTGCAGCACCCTGTTAGCTTCCATGTGTTAAATGCTGTCTGACTTAATTGGAATGTATGGCACCTCTTCCATCTTTCCTGACCATGCAGTCTGCACTAGGAGCTGGGTCAGGGTAGAAAGGAGCATTGCAGATGGATGTGCAAGGGCAAGCAGTGAGTTTGGCAGTCTTAGGTTGCAGTTGGACTCAATGATCTTAAAGGTGGTTTCCAACCTGAATAATTCTGATTTGTGAGTCTAGGTATGAAATTCTGGAAGTAGGTTTCCCAATTTTTCTTTTTTTAGTAGGGCACCATATTCTAATGCTTTAACAAAACTGATGAGGACAATTCTGTTTCCCCTTCATGCCAGCAGCATCTGATTGCTTAAAGCTGGACATGGCAAATCCATGAGCTGGGCACTGATGCACCTGAACCTAACCTGAAATAGGCTTGCTCAAGTGTATATGAACAAGGCACTACAGAAATATAATTTATTTAGCTGCACTTAATTACAGTGTAATCTACTGATGGTGAATCTTTGCATCTCCTGGCAGCTGTGAGTTCAGCAGCTGTGCAGGTTTGCCTGTGTCTCGAAGTGATATTGTTGTTTGGCTTGGGTCAGTAAGAAGAGGAATTAGAAATGGGTGACTTGGGGACCATCCCTGTCTGTAATAATGACTTCTTTCTGGATTAGTGTTGTGACATGGCTCAGCCCTTACTTTCCTGACATTGGGCTGTTTATTTGTAACCTTTATTACATTTGGACAGTAGCTTGGCAACATTACACAATTGGGGGTAAAAATTGAGTTTCTCTTACAGTCCTTTATAGAGAATATTTCTATACAGAAAGTTTAATCTGAGGTCTGTCTTGATTAAATAACTGTTGAATTTCTGAATAAGAAAGTCAGTTACTGTGTCATAAACCCTTTGTTTTTTATCAGATATTAGGTCTCCATCATGTTTTTTTTTGAATAGTAGATTTTTAGTCTTTTAGTGAAATAAAATGATAGCTTAGCCTCAACTGTGATTATGCTTCTTACTAAGTTCAGTTAATTCACAGAAACTGCTAGTTTGAGTGTAATTGGGAGATCAGCTGTGGTGTCTGTCCCAGAATTTATTCAGGAGTGATATATATGGATTATAGGATCTATTTCTCTGGAGCTGGCTGAAAGAGTGGTAGCAAGGATAGAAGAAAAGAGAACGTGGGCATTGGAATTACTAAAGCCAATATGCAGGTTTAAACTTAACCCTATTAAATGTCGTCAACCTTTCTTGAGCAAGGAAAGAGCAACCCTGCTCAGGAGAGTTTAGTACTTCTGGTCTTCAGTCTAAAAGGGGTGGGAGCAGTGCTGTCTCTGGGAAGGACAGTATTTTTATTCCTGTTGCACTAGCTCATCCAGCTCACTCAGTTTGAGGATTCATGCTCAGGGAAGCTGAGTGGACTAAGCTACACATAAATACTTCTGTTGCCAAACTAGCTTTTGTCTCTGAAGGATCACTGTCAGGTGGTTTGACACAACAGAATATCAATGTGCTTCTTAAAGTTTAAAATATGCAAAGTACTTACATGTGAAATACAAAACATATTGAGAAATTAAGCTGATTCTGGACAGTGTTTTTGAAGTTCTGCATGGAGTTTAGAATATCCTGGTGGGGTGGATCTGTTGGAGTTGGATGTTGGCTTTTGTTTGCTTTGTGTGGATGAAGTGAACATCAGAGGCTGCATTGTTTGTTTTTCAGAGTAGGTGTCACAGTAGTAATCAGTGGATTGAAGCAGGAAATGTTTTAAATTCATATGTGACTGGTTTGCATAAGCCAGGAAATCATGTCTGGTGTGTTAGCTGAAAAAAAGTTCTTCTTTTTAATTTCATTAGAATATCAAAAAACTATTAACTGAACTCTGCTAGCAGAGATACAATATTAACAACGGATCTGCAGTGATACCTCAGGGGTGGAGAGTAATGCATGAATACTCAAAAATACACATTTGTATATGTATAAAAATTGTCTGTAAATGTGTAAATCAACAAAACAAAATCCTCTGCCCGAATATGGTGTTTTGAAACTCCAGTTGTAGGGTTTCCAAGTTGTGGGTGCTCCATCCCTGGAAGTGTTTTAAGGCCAGGTTGAATGGGGCTCTGAGCAATCTGGTCTAGTGGAAGGTGCAGGAGGTTGGAATGAGATGATCTGAGGTCCCTTCCAACCCCAGCCAGTCTGTGGCTCTGTGTGACCGTGTATCCTGTGTCTCACCCCTCACAGCAACAGCCAGAGGGTCCTGCCTGTAGTGCTGCTTCGGGGTGTTCAGGTTTCTTCCCATGGGAAGGCACTGCACACAGCAACTGTGTGCTGGGATCCTCTGGACACCTGTGGAAATCCCAAGATTTTTTTTGTTCCCAAGAACAAGATCTTAATACTTAAATGATTTTGTTCAAACATAAGACTCGTCTCTGAAGGTGTCAGACTTGGAAGTCTGTAATAATTACCACTCACCTTTGCATTACTTTTCATAGTGTATCTGTCTTTGACTGGGTTTATGCTGGCATTTCTTAATGCAGTTATTTAAAAACCTGAGTTTCCTCACATTCAAGGGTTGTATTGGAGACAAACAGTAATGGAAGTGGAAAATCTGATTGTTTGAGATGATTTTTTTACTCTTTTATCTGGTGCTGCTAACTACAATAACCTCTTGGAGAATGCTGGCTGACAAATAAACTGGCTCATTTCCATTTCTGTTTAGAGGTGAGCAGCTGAATAGCAAATGACAGTTCCCATCCTGGGTCGTGTAATATAAGAGACGGTGTAAGCATGGGGCATCCATTCCCAATCTATGTTGCGATAGTTAGGTTTCCAGGGTCCTTTAAAGTGCTGATAGACTCAGCTTTTGAAGCAATTTCAGCATCAGGTTAGTGCACCTCAGTCTTCAGGCTGAGACAAAGATGTTATAAATAAGTCTGTCTTACCTTGTTGCTTTTTTTCATGTTAAGGTCTATAAAGTCTTGTATAATATCCCAGTTCTGTATTCATTTAAAATAAAAAAAAAGAATGGAGGGGGTGGGTTTAGTTGTTGCAAACTGCAAGCACTCAAATTTCACTTTTTTTCTTTTTACACCCTACAGAAGAATATCTCATTGAAATAAAATGTGTTGTAAGGTGTAGTTGAAAGAATTGGAAATTGCTGCTTAATTTAATTCTGTTCCAGAATATTACACATCCCACATCCTTATTTTTTCAGTGTTAATGAAATGATAAGCAGTAAAATAGATTATTTTGGCAATAAAAGCTAAACATTTCCATCATTGCCCTGTACACTAGAGATTTGAGAACTTGTTTCAAGGTAGCATTTGCAGGCCAGGGCTATGACTCATTTCTGCAAACTTGAACGGACATGTGAAATTAGCTGCAGTTTCCACTAAAGCTCTTAACTACAAATTCAAGTCTGAACATGATTGGAGATGCTGTTCTTACTCTGAATGCTGTTTGAGTACCACTGAGTGATGTCAAGCTGTGGGGCTGGTTCGATAAATACATTTTTGTATCCTTAATGTGTAAATTTGGGAGATTTGTCCATGCTAAACAAGATAATTGACTATTTATGTTACCTGGCATCATCCAGACTACAGAAATACCAGCTCATGACTTCCATTCTCTCCTAGGTCTGCTTAACTGATTTTTCTTACAAAGTATGTAACATAATATTTTCTGTAGTAGTTTTCATCAGAATGCATTGCTTTGTTTAATGCAGTAGCAACCTCTTCTTAGTAAAGTGGTTTATAAGGGACATGATTTTTGAAAATATATTTAAAGGGCCAGCTGGATCTCTGTTCTGTCTGATAAAGTATGTCTTTGCTCTGTGCTAAAATACAAATGAGCTGATGGAAATGAAGTGGGAGGTGATTTGTGTGCGCACTTGATGTATGGAATGTACTGGCATTATCATATGAAGGCAAGTAAAGAACTTTAATTTATGAACAAGATAATATCTGTTCTTTACAAAGTGTCTGGTTTTAGAAGTTAATGAATGGCACTGGCATTTTCCTTCTAGCCAGTCTAATAAATCATAAGATTTAACTCTCAAATGAGATTGCATGCAAACCCTTAAAAATAGCAGTTGGCTTTACATCTTGTCAGGCAGATGTCCTGGAGATACACACCTCTAATGATCCTGCTTTTCAGTGCTGGCAGAACTGTACAGCTGAAGAATATCAGTTTTCCCCACCCTTGTGATTTGGACATGTGGATAATTTGTTATCTTAGGTTATCAAGGGCTGCTTTTGTTTAATGCATTTTGAACAGGTCTTGGGATCTGCTTTTCTGGGAACCCCCCTCTTTCAGCACTCTTGGTAAACAGGCCGTGCAGCAGTGGCTTTAAATAGATGGACATGAACATTTAATGTCCTGTGAGGCAGTTCTGTGTGCTGCAGGTCCTGGCCCTGCACACAAGGTAACCCACACTGAGCTCCTCTGAGCATTGTGTTCCTGGTGGACACTCGCAGCTGTCCGGGAACTGTTCCATGAGCTGGCTGAACATCCCTGTTTACAGAGCGCTCCCAAGGTGCACAGCTGAGGGGAGCAGCAGCTGGAACATTTCAGAACACGCAGTCAACACCAGGGCTCCCAAAGTGGGCAGCCACAGGCAAGGAGGGCTCTTGCTTGCTCTAGGGTTAAAGGAGAGGAGCAGAGGTGTCTGTGCAAATCTCTCTGGAGTTCACTCTTCCAGAGAGGTGAACTGTGCCTGAGAAGCATTTCTTCACTGGCTGTCAAGGCAGGTCTCCACAGCTAACTCAAACTGGAGACAGAAAAGATGGTCAGGTATCAATCCTACCCATATGTATTTGTAAATTCTTTAAAGGGGCTTTAAGAAACTCATGGCATAGTATAAACTTACAGTTGACTGTTCGTGTGTCTAGAAGTATTCTTGTTAATTTTAGTTCATCTTAGATTCAGGGGGGATTTTCCACTTCAGCTGCAATTCACCATTGCAAAAAACCAATTAGTTTCCAGCATTACATTAGAAATTGCTAAGAAGGGAATGCAAGCTTTCTTTCATGTTATTTCCAACTGATGGAGCTGAAAGGCCAAATAAGAAGTTTGGTTGGCTTTTTTTTAAAAAAAGAATAGCAAACAAATGAGAAAAAAGCACTGTTGAAGAGATAAATAAGCAAGTTTATGATCACTGATTTATTTTTTCTATGGAAATATTTATGAAGGGATGTGGAATAATCTTGGTATTCAAGAACATTCCTTTTCAAATGGACTTGTTGATTACTGCTATAATCTCCAAATAAGACAACTATTCTAGCCAGCTTTATATAAACATGAACAAACATTTCAATTTAGTTCTGTATCTTTATAATAAAGAAGTGTTATACATAGTTCTCAGTGAATCAGTTGCAAAGGCAGAAATAAAGTCTTTGTAGGTTTCTTACCCTCAAGAAAAACAGAAAGCAGAAAACCTAAATATGATGGAAACTCATTTACTTTCAAGTACAAATGCCTTAAAATGGGGTAGAATTTGTTGAGATGTGATTGCACACCTTGTTATCTGGTAAATATTCTCCCTACTCTCAGCTACTTTACAGTTATGAATAAAGAGAAGTTACAAAAATGTGTATTAAACTGCCTGATTGCCAATCATGCGTTTACAAAATTGTAGGAGTGGGTTAGGACTCGTGTTCACTGCCTACCTTGCACAGCTTACAAATTGTAATAGTCAGGGTTTGAGTTGAGGTTTTTTTGCCAAAACATTATGCACTTGTGTTGGAAGTCCTGTTCTTCAAGTCAATATACAAAGATATTGTTGAGTGAAGTGGTACATTCATATTTCATCTAGGACAGCCAGGAGTTAGAATCAGAAACAAATAATGGATTGTAAGCACTTACATTGTTTTATGATTTGTCTGGAGGTTTGGCATCAGCCTGTGAATCATGCGCACTTGGGGAATGATCTCTGGCATGAGCTTGTTTCCTAATATCATCTATGCTGTCTTAACTTTGTTAGATGTGGTCTTCTAGATGTTAGTGAATTTTGTGGGACCTTTTTTTCCCCTGCAGATTAAACTTTTCTACTCTGGGTGGTTGTGGGCTTTTTGTTACTTTTTGAGGTTTTTCTTCCTTCTCTAAAAAATAAATATGAAGTGTAGGACATCTTGGACATTGTTTGCAATCCTGTTCTTAGAAAGTAAGACAAGGGGTTAATGAACATATACCTGCAAATGTGAGGGGGGAAAAAAGTTGATGGTTTTATGACTGCAGACTTGAAGAACCAGACAAAAAGTAAAACAGATTGAGGTTGATCTTGGCAAACAGAAATGTGGAGATGGAACTGAAACCCTGTGAAAGTCCCCAAAACTCAAAATAGCTGTTTATCAAAATTACAGTATTGCTTCTTGTTTTGTATAGAAATCTTGCCATGCTTTATTCATCTCTTTGTGTATAGTTGAATAAAGTATCATGTGTTCTAAAACTGCATCATCTTTATGTATCATTTTGTCTACGCCAGCTCACCAGATTGTAGCCTTTTCTGCAGTTGTGATGAGGGGAAAAATATGAAGTAATCCGAGTGGAGTATGAAGTATTCCTGAAAAGCAATGGACATCTTTCTGCCTCATAAAGCTGATGGTATTGCCCGCAGCAGAAGGGTTTATTCCAAAGAACTATACCCTTACTTGCTGTAGTTCTGGTGTGTGATTGCTAGTTTGTGCTGGCACAGCAGCTGCTCTCCCTGCTCAGCTCTTCCAGACTGTTGTGGCTGATGTTCTCTGCATAGGACAGGACTAACTGTCACCTTAGGACAAAGGAGAGATTGGTGGTTGTTTTAGTTTTGTGTGTGTTTGTTACAGTAAAAATCCAAGCCAGTTATGTGAAAGCTGAAGCAGGTCTGTTAGCAGTTCTGTACAAACGTGGTTTGATTTTGCACATTTTCAGTTCCTTCCTTTATTCAAGATTCGTTAGATAAGACCCCTTTCAGGGTTTTTCAGTGGAGTAAGAGAAGGGGTAGGATGTAAATTCTGGTCTTGTATACTGGAAGTGTTTCACAATAACCTGCCCTGTGCTCAGAAATAGGGACACTGTGGCCAATGTGTGGCATATAAATAGCAAAGCTTAAACTCTTAAAGTAACATGGGGTTTTTTTTCTTCTGTAATAATTGTTCATTTCAGGCACTCTGTTACTGAGTTTAGATAAAACAGGTTTCTTTGAGCAGCATGCCTCTGGAATGGGGAAGTTAGCAATGTTCAGAACTCTTAGAAGATAAATTCATCAGAAGGAAAGACTTGAATAACCTTGAGCTTAAGACTTGGACATAATTCAGTTGGGGCTTCCTAAAGTCATGCTACACTTGTTCTTTTTTTGTGTAACATTTTGTGTGTTGGCTGTTTTGTGTGGTCTCATGCTCCTCTGCTACTGGACAAGTAACATTTATTCTTATTGTAATAATGAAGTAGCCTCAAAGGAATTTCTGTTTTTAAGTGATCCTGTCAGTATTCTGTCATTTGTTGTTCAGGAGTGTTTGTTAGGTGGGTTCCTGAGCATTATTGTATGGAAAATTGTACAAAACGTGTTTTTCAGCCCACTGATTGTTTTCTGTGAATAAAAGAAAGCACTATGAGCAGCAGCAAGGTAGGATGTTGAAGAATCACTTGGGTAAAGCAAATAGCATTGAACAAATCACTCTGGTTTTGTCTGGTTTGTAGTGCTGTGAATGTATTTGCCGTATAATTTCAGTTGGCAGTGTTTGCTTTCCCTTGATGGCTTAAAGATTTAAGGTTTCCATCATGCTACTTGAGTGAAGCAGGCTTGCTCTATTTAAATAGTGCTGATAAGTCATGAAAACAAATGACTTGTCTTTCCTCGTTTTCACTAGAAAAGTTTGTTGGGGTTTTTTACATCTCTGTAAAGATAGAGAGGGAAAATGGCACTGCAGGTAGGCAGCAGATCATGCAGAGCTTAAGAGAAATTGGTGAATATCTGTTTGCTGGAAGAGGTTGAAAAGTATTTTGAGGTGTGAGAATCTTGACTCTGCCCACTGAAAGGGGGCACAGACTATACTTTACTCCAGAACTTCCTTCTTACGAGGTGCCTCTGGTTAGTATGTGAGTTTTGTTTATTTTAATAGTTATCTCATGAACAGAAGGAACATCTGGTTTCATGACTTTATCTTTTTTCCCCTGCTGCTAAGAACAAAATAATTTCCACTGCTGTTTTTTTCTTGGTGTTTTTTTTTTTGTTTGTTTTTTTGGTTTTTTGGGGTTTTTTTGTTGTTGTTTGGTTTGGTTTTTTTTTTTTATTTTCCACTTTT
The DNA here is from genome assembly GCA_013400735.1 of Pomatostomus ruficeps. Taxonomy (NCBI): domain Eukaryota; kingdom Metazoa; phylum Chordata; class Aves; order Passeriformes; family Timaliidae; genus Pomatostomus; species Pomatostomus ruficeps. Next base: position 11,024 of record VYZT01040242.1, read on the forward strand.
TTAGACATTTTGCCCCATAAATTGTGTGGACTCTCAGAAACTCAACCAGAAAATAATGCACTTAAGTCTCAGTGTTGCCCAAAGAGTGGAAAATCAACAATTTATAATGGCCACTCTCAATATTTGAATTCCCCAACTTCAAACAGCAGTTACCAGCAAGTGAGATAATCAAAATTAAGTGCTTGGTTTTGTTTTCGCCAGTTTCATGTTAAGAATTTTACCTTTTCAGATTAGCTTGAGAGCAGTGTGGGATTTTGTGGCGTTCAGTAACTTAAAAATACACTGTATCCTTTGTTACTCATTTGGGGCGGGGAGATTAAACTTTACCACAAGAATTTCAGAGGGTAAATTAGATAAAACTGAGAATTGTTGTAACATGTAGCTTTATCCTAATCGTTATTGCTGTCTCTGTTACTAGATTTTGTTACCTGTTGCATTTCATTGTTTTACTTTTACTTTAGTGGCTAAAAGGTAAGAGGTTGCTGCTTGATTCATGTTGCCTAGGTGCAGAGATCCAGTTACATTGTTTGTTGGTTTAAATACTTCGGCACTGAGCACTTTCAACCATTGGTTCACAGGTATATTATTGTTATTTGCAGTGAAAAACTTGTTAGACAATTGTTTTTCACTGTACTGGAAACCTCCCAAGTAGTATATGGGGTATTAAGATAAATGACAAACTGTTTGTTACTCTGGACTTGGATTCTGAATCTACTGTGTAGGTGAATCTGAAGAAGAATAAATATCCACTGAAGTTGCAGAAAGTAATTTTGTACTGGGGCACTATTAACTTTCTGGAATAGTCATTTCTCATACCATCTGTGTTCACTCACCAACTGCAGATCTTCACAGATTGTGTTCCTTTTTAACCTGTCAATCACTAGCAGTTACTTAGAGGTTTGAGTTACCTGCTGTAGCTATTTGAACAGTCTTTGAGGGAGGATGAGCAAAAAGGAGAATAAACATCCATCTTCTGTGATGTCATGGCTTAACCCCAGTGGGATGGGGAGAGAATCTCAGCTCGTGGGTTGAGACAAAGGTGGTTTCAGAGGGAGAGCAAAAGCTGCCCATACAAGCAAAGCGAAGTAAGGAATTCATTCACTGCTTCCCATGGCTGGGCAGGTGTTCAGCCATCCCCAGGAGGGCAGGGCTCTGTCGTGCATAACAGTGACTTGAGAAGACAAACGCCATCACTCCAAACATTCCTCCCTTCCACTCTCTTCCCCCAGCTGTATACACTGAGCACGATGCCATATGGTGTGGAATATCCCTTGGGTCAGTTGGGATCAGCTGTTCCAGCTGTGTCCTTTCCCAGCTCCCACTCACTGTGAGGGTGGTGGGAGAGGCAGAAGGGACCTTGACTGTTTGTAAGCCCTGCTCAGTGATAATGAAAACACTGCAGCACAAATCCAGAACACAGCCCCATATTGCACTGTGAGAAAAATTAACTCTATCCCAGCCAGAACCAACACACCTCAAATGAATTTCAGGACAGTTTAACATTGGCAAGCATTGACAGTATTGGAGCTTGCTTCCCTAGCTAGGCTGCAGGCTGGTACCAGTGCAAAATAATAAACTATGACTGAAATCTGAGTTATGTTTGACCACTGGAATGAGACAAGCCTGCACCCTGCAGCATTTGAGCAGATGGCTTATAACATTATGCATAGAAGATGGGAGCTTGTATAAGTGCTGTCAAAATGCTCTTCAGGATCGTTCTATAGAACTTGCTGATGCACAGTTGGGTTTATTTTCCTTCTGCAGCTTATACACTTGTGTGTAGGGGTGATGCAATGTGTGTGGAGTTGTCAGTTTGCTTCATCTCTGTCACCATCCAAGAGGCACACGCTGAAGTCCTGCACTAGAGATTATGGTGTGCAAAACACTTTGCATGCCAAGGACTCGAGCCTGAGGGAAACTTCACAAATTTTGGGCTGTGAGGTACCCTTGTTTGCTTCAGTGATAAGGCTGTTAGTAGGAAAGCGTTACTAAAGTTTTTGTTTTCTTGGTTGCTTATGAGTAAAGATTTTTAAAAATTAATAGTAAGTGAACTTCTTTCTGTTGTTTCTTTACAGGAGTACCAAAGTCAGATCTTCTACATACAAGGTCTTTAAGGGGGCACAGAGACTGCTTTGAAAAATTCCACTTAATAGCAAATCAGGACTGTCCACGATCAAAGCTCTCTAAAAGTCCATATGCAGAAGTAAAAAATATCTTGAGCAAAAAAATTAACTGGATCATACAATATGCACAAAACAAGGATTTAGACTCTGATTCTGAAAGCTCAAAACCATCCCAACACCAGCTTTTTAGCTTCAGACATCAGACTGATAGAAAATTACTCCCACAGTTTGACTCCCCAGTACCTAGATACTCTGCAAAATGGATCGATGGGAAATCTGGAGGCATCTCAAGCTGCTCACAGACTCTGCTGGAACCAAGAGAATCCCCTGATTTCAGACTCGGTGCTACCTTCTGCTGCAACAGCGTCTTGTGGTCCAACCGCAACCAGGTCCAGAAAGCTGAAAAAGCTGAAGGTGATTCACTTGCCAATGTTCACAGGAGACATCCTCAACATAGCAGGGAGGAACGTGAGTACACATCCATTTACACATAGCCTGGCAAGCAAGAGTATTCTTTCAAATACCTGTTGATCACTTCATGTCCCCACAGGGCATTAATTCTCATCCTGAAGTCCAGTGTGTAAAATCTGGGGTAAAACCTGAGGAAAAAAGGCTACATGGCTGAGCAAATAAGGTGGTTTGGCTGGTGGGGTTTTTTTTTTTTTTTTTTTATTCTATTCTTAGCTGTAGCCCACTGTGATACAGGACATGCCTAATTTATGCCAAAAAAAGTCGTTTCAGTATGTCATTCCTGGGAGTTGCCTGTGGAGGTAGAGGTCACTCAGCTCCTGCAAATCTCTCTCTTACTGAACTTGTACAGTGCCCTGGGTTACATTTTACAGAGAGCTGCCCTAAGAAACAGGGAAAATTACAGGTCACGTAGCAGAGCACACTTGCAAAACAATCTTAATAGCAGCAGACTTTCCTTTTGCATTTTACTGAATTTGTTTTTTCCTTGTGTTTATTGAGCATAAGAAAATGGGAAGTCATTTATGCCACTATGTCCTCTTAAAGGCTGTAGCAGAAGACCTGAGCCATCTTTTGATGACTATGGTGATAGTGAGAATAACAGAAAAGTAGTTTTCCTGTTGTTTAAGATCACTGGAAGAAATCTTTGGAAAAAGCTAGGATATTCTAGTGTCTCTGGAATTAGGCTGCATGAAATGTGTTAGGAATAGGTTCCTAGAGGTACATGCTGTTACCATCCTGCTTTTTAGGCAGTGCTTGGTTCTGAGCTGGTGTATGTCCACTCTTACTTTTGTAGATGAGGAAGGTAGCCGGAGAGGGTTTCTGAATTTCAAAAGACCCAAGAAAGAAAACAAAAACACTGATAAAATATTCCAGGGAAAAACAGGTGATGAAAAACAAGGTAATAATGGAATTCAGAATGTCAGAATAGTCAGAGAAGGAGGTGCTGTAGAAAGTTGGAATTGGCTTCTCTAGGCTCCTTTTTTTTTTTTTTAACAAACTGACAGCTCTTGTCCTTGCGAAGCTGAGTCATTTCTCATTCTTTATAAAAGGATTTTACTTAACTGCTGCATGATGTGTCATGTTGCATTTGTAGTGAATTAGTAGCCTTAAAGCCATAAATCAAAACAGATATGCTGGTCTGTTTGACCACCTGTCTGCTGGAGTCATAAATTGGGATTACATAAATCAGGACAGCAGTTAACAGAGGAATTATGGTAGCTTGACCTGGTTTATGGGGTTGTCTAGCTGAAGTTAGTGACTTGGAATTTATCTCCAATCTTTGATTTCGGTACAGGAACATAAAGCTACATTGAGCACAACAACAGGTTTTTTCTTCTGTTATGACTACATAAAGCAGCTTTGAGGCATTTTTGCTTGTATTTTGAAGTATTTACCTTTAAAAGTCATCCATTTGAAGGCTCTATGATTATATAAAGTTTGTATGTTAGATGAAAACTTAGACTACAAGAATTAGGTACCTTCTTACTGCAATGCTTCCACTCTTACCAACAGAGCTGTCTACTGAAAAAAGTATTAATGGAACTGTAAATAGCTTGGCCAATATTTCTTTAGAATTTACCTCAGCTGTGCATAGAATAATATTTTACCATTAAATTCAGTGCTCTGATCCTTCTCCCTTTCCCTTCTGTATCAGAATAATGTGACATAACACAGTCCTGTCCCAAATTACACACATGAAATGTGTGAACCAGCCTGTCTGTCAGATGACAAAATGTTAATGAAAATAATGAAGAAAGGGGAAGTAACATCCTACCACTGGGTATAAGAGGGGAAAAAATCTTGATGTTTTTAGCTTTTAATTACTATATTGAATTTGGTCAGGGTTTTCATGGTGCTTAAAGGGTGGTAAGATGTGAGAAGGGACTTTTCAGGTGTATTGATAGCTGAAGGTAGGAAGGAGCACCATTTACCTGGCTGATGGAAGAAAAGGTGAATCCATTTCACTCTTAACTGGGATTATGTCTTGAGTACCAAGTCTTAGCTATTGTCAGCTTCTTTGGTTTGGCAGTACTGTCAGCAATTTAACATCCCACAACTGCCAGCTGTGAGAAAGTTTGAAAGGAAAGGCTTAGAATAATCAAATAATCCAGTGGATGGGTAAAACCCATCTTTTTCAGGACTCTGGGCTTTAAAATTGCCATGTAGAAACCTTTTTCACAGAGAAATCTCTGGGAAAAAAAGCTGCAGCATCATTTTTTCTGAAGTATGCAGTGAGAGCTTTGCTAAGCCGCAGCAGAAATAGCTTAGCTGAAGTTTAAAGACAGTATTTTAAAATTGCAAGGTCTTAAAGCTTGTGCCAGTGCCCTGTACCCCCTGTGGTGTTCAGATTGTCGCTTTTCACCGTGGTGACAAGGGCAACTCAACAGCAGGCGTGGCACCATGTGTGTCCACTGCAGGGTTGAGGGAATCCTAGGAAGCAGCCAGTGCTTCCCTGCTGTTGATCAAGGTCAGTGAAGAACACTTTCCCAGTTCCCTCCTTTGGGGTTTAATGTGTATTTTCTGTGAGGGTGACCAGTGCATACAACCTGAGGTACAGAAGGGCTTTTGAATGATACAGAGGATCTTGTAGCTCTCACCAGGAGCACAGAAGGAAACCTATTTTTATATGCTGGTCTTCATATCAAACCAGAATTGTCCTTCATCATTTGTCACTGAGATACTCAGTGGACACTGTGTATGTTATTCCTGTATGCATAAAGCACAGATCCTGATAACCAAAACAGGGAGCCACATGCTGAAAATTCTGTCAGGAAGCTGCTTCTTGCAGGCCGCGAAATGTAGCAGGACTTTCCTCAGAACTGTCCCCTTGCCCGCAATTAAACAGATGTGCTTGCAGGGGTTTCACTGGGGAAATCATGTTTTGCAGTCAGAGGAGGGTGTAGTATTGAAGTGTGCCAAGCAGTTCTGATTCTGGATACTACTGTTTTCAGGGCTTGATTTTCCACATTTTTGACATTGAAGAGAGGCCTTTCCAATGGAGTAAATCCTTGTCTGTGTCAACATTAAAAAGAGAATTTTCAAACTTTCCTCAAATGACTGATAAGTACTGTTATTTCTGACTTACTGCCACACACCTATTGATTATTAGGATGCAAATAGGAGAAATCTTGAGAAAATAGGAGTCTGCTTAGGGATGCTTATGTAACTTTGGTAGTAGTAATAACAGATTTTATTGTTGCAGTGACTACAATGACTCTAGGAGAGTTAAAGCAACTTAATGAAAAACTGCTCAAGCAAATCCAGGGTAAGAATTTTTCAATATTCTTTGTTTTGGGTTTGTGGTGCTTTGTAAAAAAACAAGGCCTGGTTTTAAAAAAGAAATTTTTACTGCCTTTCTGTCATTTAAGTTTTTAACTGAAATCTCGCATTTTACATGGAAATGATAGAGATTTCTAGGTGCTTTCATCATATAATGTGCTTTGGTGCTGCAAACTGGCGCAGTATTTTCTTTAAGAATTTGACTAGAACTATAGAATTGTTAAGGTTGAAAATTACCCTAGAGATCATCAAGTCCAAACATTAAGCCAGCACTGCTAAGTCCCCCACAAAACCAAGTGGTTCCTAAATGCCCCATTTCCGTGTCTGTTAAATTCCTCCATGGATGGTGACTCCACCACTTACCTGAGCAGCCTGGTTCAGTGCATGACAACCCTTTCCATGAAGAAATGTTTCCTAATATCCAATCTAACCTCACCTAGTACAACCTAAGGCCATTTCCTCTCATCCAGTCACTTGTTACCTGAGAGAAGAGCCCGACCTCCACCTGGCTCTACCCTCCTGTCAGGTAGTTGTAGAGAATGATAAGGTTTCCCCTGAGCCTCCTTTTCTCCAGGCTGAGCCCCCTCAGCTGCTCCTCCTCAGACTTGTGCTCCAGACCCTTCCCTGGTTCCACTACCTTTCTCTGGACTCACTCTAGCACCTCCATGTCCTCGCTGTGAGGGGCCCAAAATTGAATGAACACAGGATTTGAGGGGTGGTCTCAGCAGTCCTCAGCACAGGGGGATGATCTCCGCCCTGGTCCTGCTGCCACACTAGGCTGATAGGCTAGAGTCAGCTTTGAGTTCTGAACTGATCCAGCTTGGCTCAGGTTGCCTATAATTAGGAACTGAGTGATCCTGTTCCATTTGCAATGCATTCAAAGCTGTGCTGGAACCAGGAAAAGCAGAGTTCCTGTGCATGATCCCACTTAGATGTCCATGCCTCGTCCCTAGTGTTGTTTGTCACTGCTCCCTAAGCCTGTGCCAGTGCAGGGACAAGTGCATTGACCCAGTGCTGTTGTTGCAGATGTGTTTGAGGAGCTGACCCAGCAAGTGCAGGAGAAGGACTCGCTGGCCTCCGAGCTCAATGTGCGCCACATCGCCATCGAGCAGCTGCTGAAGAACTGCTCCAAACTGCCCTGCCTGCAGATGGGAAGAACAGGGATGAAATCCAACGTCCCCATATAAAGGCAGACAGCTTCCATCCCCCTAGAGCAAACTGTCCCTAACAGCGTTGGTAACCATTAAGTACAGCTGCACCCATATTTAGAAGCTTTTGAATAAACTTGGGCAGCTTTCTCTTTGTATTCATAATCCGTGGGAAGTCTTACTCCACTTTGGGTTTAACAAAAAGGGCAAATATTTTGGGTATTAAAATCTACTGTAATAAGGTTTATTCACATTTGGGGATTATTTTTTTTCCCATAAGTACGCATGAGCCTTGAAATGAATTCTGTGTTTTGTTTAGAATAAAATTGTTTCTAGCAAAGAATGACCTGAAGCCTGTAAACCTGCCTCCTTCATTCAGAGGACAAAATAAAAATTTGAGTTTTGATCAGGTCTGATCCTGTTACATCCAAGAGAGCTTTAAGGGGAGAACAGTATTAATGAAACTCGTGTTTTCTTATTTATTATGAGCAATATTTTATTATTGAAATTTTATACTAAATAAATATCACTATTTTAGGTACTTTTCCAAATCTCTTTATAAAACGTCTGAATTACTCTGTGTAACATTTATGCCTTGTGTATGATTGTTTATCCTTTTTCAGGTCTGTATCTTTCATGATACAATTTTAAAAAGTATTGTTTCCCAAAGAGATGAATTTCACATGTTGAAAAAACTCTAGTGGTGTATCACTTATTTTTATCAGCTTTATAACTGAAGAATTTGGTTCCTGAGATGTTTAAAAAAAGTACAGCACTTGCTTTAAATTAAAAAAAGGACCCATACTTTGGTTTTAACACATAGAAGTTGAAGTTGTTTTTTATATGTGTGAAATTTTCAATGCTGAAAAGTTACTTTGACGAAACTCAATAAATTTGTAATACTACACTGCCTTGTGATTTCTTTATAAAGTGGGATCAGACTGATTAAGTGTTTTAATTCTGAAATGCAAATAGTGACGATGCATTATAAATCAGAACAGCCTTTGCATTTTTTAAACTTATGTCAGTCTACCATGACAAGAAATCTTGGTCTCTGTCAAAAATACTGCAGGGCTGCATTTGAGTAGCGGAAAGTTGCTGAGTTGCACTGAAAAATTCAGGAGGGGGCGGGATGAGTGGAAGATACAGACACACAAAAAAGTTAAAAGTCTTTGCGCTTTTAGCTCTATAAGTGAAAATGGTGTAACTTATATAGCTGAGCTGGAGGCATGACTAGCATGAAGAAAGGTTTAGGTTTGATTTTAAGCTGAGAAGTAAGCCAAAGTTCAGAGTAGGTTTATTGATTTGCATATGTATAGTGATACCTGGATGAAATAGGACAGGTTGGGTTTATTTGTGGTTTTATTATTTTTTATTGTTTTCTTCCATATCCTCCAGCTGTTCCAAAGCCCCTCCACAAATGCATGAGTAGGGACTTGAGCTTGTGTGAGTATTTTGTGGTTCAGGAGGGGGAAGATTCAGTAGCATCATTGCTTGTGTATGCGAGTGGGCCTTTGAGTAAGTGGGCACTAGAAAATCCCTAATTCTGGTTGTCACAAGATGGATTAATCTCCATGTGCAAATCTGTTCAGTACCAAGGCAAGGGTCAGGTTAGAGAAGAATCACTGAGAAGGACCTGAGTGTCCTGGTGGAGAACAAACTATCCCTGAGCCAGCAGTGCCCTTGTGGCCAAGGAGGCCAATGGGATCCAGGGGTGCATTAGGAAGAGCTTTGCCAGCAGGTCAGGGAGTGATCCTGCCCCTCTGCTCAGCCCTGAGGAGGCACATCTGGAGTGCTGTGTCCAGTTCTGGGCTCCTCAGGACAGGAGAGACCTGGAGCTCCTGGAGCTGCTCCAGCAGAGGGTGACAAAGATGATGAAGGGATGGAACATCTCTCTTATGAGGAAAGGCTGAGGAAGCTGGGCGTGTTCAGCCTCAAGAAGGGGTGACTGAGAGGACCTCATCCCTGTCTGTCAGTGTCTGCAGGGAGGGGTCACAGCATGGACCAAGCTCTGCTTGGTGGTGCCCAGCAATGGGACGAGGGGCAATGAGCAGAAATGGATGCCCAGGAAGTTCCACCTGAACACGAGGAAGAACTTCACTGTGCAGTGACCCGGTACTGCAACAGATCACCCAGAAAGGATGTGGAGTCTCCCTCACTGGAGATATTCCAGAACCATCTGGATGCAATCCTGTGCCAAGTGCTCTGGGGTGACCCTGCTTGAGCAGGGGGGTGGCATCAGGTGACCCGCTGTTGTCCCTTCCAGCCCGATGCATTGTGGGATTCTGTTACTGCTCCCTGTGAGAGTGGCCATCGTGCAGTCTGAGGGAGGCTGGCTTTAGCATTCCCCAGGTGTCTGCTCAGACTGATGAGGGTCAATTTCAGTTCAAGTGGATAGTGAGGAGAATTAAGTTATACCTAACACTTCCACTGTTTGCTTTTGTGGGAATTAAATGCAGAACATCTACACTTTGAAGTCCTTACTATGATTAGAAGCATTTTATTTTTGTTACATTAGATAGGTTATTGATCCAGAAAAGGTTGAGGGAGGGTTCTTTTGTTTTGAAGAGGAATTATAATTACGAATGCTGACTTTAGGGACACGTAAGCCATGGAGAAGCATTTTTTTGTGCTTTGCCTCAAAACAATTGTGGCTTGGGGGAAAGGAAAGTGTACACCTGGCACACATGCTGAAAAATTAACTATATACCTTTTTTTTTCTCAAGCTCAGGTTCCAGAGGGGATCAATATGTACCCCAATGTCTGTCAGCTCTACTGCATTTGGTGCAGCACATCTCTGTAGCCCAGAGGAGCTCAAGAGGACAGACATGGCTATAAGAAAATGTGCAAATCATCACATCCATGGAGAATTTCTTTCCACATTGTTTTCCTGGCTTTCACTGGGAAATCTGTGTGGTGTAAATATTGAGTTCAATGTGAGCTGTTTTATCTGGATCTTGCATTAAATTTGAGTTGTTTCTGTATATGAAACATTGAATCTTAGGGTATTCAGGTCAGAGATGGATGTATTTTGAGAGTAAGTAGTGAACAGTGTTTAAAGAGGTCAAGGGGACAAGGCTTGGATTTGCAAAAGTGGTGTTTGAGGCTGTGAACACCTATCAAATCGATCTGTTGGAGAGAGGAGAACAACAAGATGATCAGAGGGATGGAGCACCTCTCCTATGAGAAAAGACTGGGAGAACTGGGATTGGAAAAGAGAATGCTTTGGGGTGACCTAAGTGTGGCCTTCCAATACCTGAAGAGAGCCCACAGGAAAGATGGAGAGACACTATTTACAAGGGCCTGGAGTTACAGGACAAGGGGGAATGGCTTTAAATTTGACAGAGAGTAGGTTTATGTTGGATAGTAGGAAGTTCTTGCTTGTGAAGGCGGTGAGGCCCTGGCACAGGTTTCCAAGAGAAGCTGTGGATGCCCCATCCCTGAAAATGTTCAAGGCCAGGCTGGATGGGGCTCTGAGCAACCTGATCCAGTGGAAGGTGTCCCTGCCCATGGCAGGGGGGTTGGAACAAGATGATCTTTGAGGTCCCTTCCAGGCCAGGCCATTCTTTGATTCTCTGATTCTAAGATTCAAATAAAATCCTATCTAAGAGTCTAACAGTTAAAATTTACCAGTTTTCATTTGCATTACAAGCTATTGCATCTTAAAATGGTAGCCAGAACTGGCCAGAAACCGGCACTTTACAGAAGGATATTAATTAATACTCTCTGAAAACAGGTAGAATTGCTACAGTTTGGGGGTTATTTGTTTTGGGTTTCTTTGCAATTGCAAGTGGTAAAGGGTAGAAACTTAATTCTTTTAACAAAGGAATATATTACAAATAAAACAATCACTGAAACTGAATTTTGAAACCTTTTGTGACTTTATTTGTATTGCAGTGCCTGGAGACCCCAGCAGTGAGAACACAGCTGCATCTGGGGCTGGGTTAGGCAATAATTAAATTCATGAGGAGGCATCTTGAAAAAAATGAGATGTGTGTGATAGAGCACACCACAGTTAGATCCATTTAAGATCTCAATCTATTATTTTCATGCAGAATCTTTGTTTTTAGGAGCAACTTGGTGGTAACTGCATTAGAAAAATGTCTTTCTCCCTGTTTCCTAATTTGGGATCTCATGTTGGGCAGGTGTATTCTGCTAGCAACATGGATAATTGCCTGTGCTGGTTTCCGTGCCAGCAAACCATGTCCAGAAAGTGGGGAGGGAACTTGGGGCTTATTGCTGTTTTTTAATTAATCCAACCCTCAGAACAAAATTGATTTTTTGTTTGTTGGTTGGGATATTTTTTTTTAATCACAAATATTTCTGCTGCATAAGAGAGTAGGTTTAGATTAGATATTAGGAAAAAATTCTTTCTTGTAAGGGTGATGAGGCACTGGCACAAGTTGCCCAGAGAAGCCCCATCCCTGGAAGTGTTCAAGGCCAGGCTGGATGGGGCTCTGAGCAACCTGGGATAGTGGAAGGTGTCCTGCTCATGGCAGAGGATTGGAACGAGATGATTTTTGAGGTCCCTTCCAACCCAAACCTTTCTTTGATTCTGTGATAGCACTGTCTAGGTAATGCAAGTGTCCCAGTCAAAATGGGAAATGCTAATTCCATGTGGCAGACAAGTAATAGATTGCAGGGACATTTATATTTCTTTTGCAGCCACGAGATCTAGATATACATATTTAAAAACTGGAATTAATTTTGAGGGAAAAGTAATGAAGCAATCTGCTACTTTCTCTTTTTCAGATTAGCAGATTGCTTATTTTAGTTTTTGTTCCCCAGGATTTCTGGTTCTAAGGAAGAATAAAATGTTGTTTCTGGTTTTTACTGGATATAAAATTGATGTTGTGTAATTGCAACTACACTAAGGAAGCTGTATCTGTAGAAATAGGATTGAGGCTATTAAAGTTGAGGTTTTATGTTAAGGAAACTTTCACACAATAGCTGTGGTTCTAAAACATCTCGAAATCACGATGCTTCTGGCTAAAGAAAGTCAGGGTTCAAATTCATAAAGTCTGCAAGGAAGTCTGTTTTTTAAAAGTCCTTTTTTATTGTGTTGTGTGAAACAGCCCTCTGTTCACTTTTGTTTTGCAATATTAAACATGTTAGCATCGCTTGGCTTCAAGTTTAAAAAAAAATGATTTCATAAGGATGGTATGTTAAGACAGTGTGTTGGAATAAAGGGAAGTAGGAATGCCAGTGGCCATAGCTCTCAAAGTAGATTAAATTCTGCAGTAGAGTGGAAAAAACAAAGATACTACTAAATTACTATTGTTTGGTAGTGTAATAATATCACAAATCAATGGCAGGTCCTGTGGTGAAATGAAAGACAGAACTTTACTGGGTTTTTCACCTTCATTTATTTTGTATCCCATAGGGTTTCCATTGCCATAAAGTCCTTAAACCTTGCAGGGATGTCTTGCAATCATTTGTTTATCTGCCATCTGCTTAAATGTTTATTTAAAGGACTGTTTTTCTCAATTACTGAGAACAAATTAATTTGCTTGTTGTAGTTATGTAGTTAAATCTTTTCCATAGGCCTTTCCTAAGGTAGCCACATCAGACACCTCCCAGTCCTTGCCTGCAGGAGCATCTTTCTCTGTTTTCCCTGGTCTGCAGTCCTGAGTCACCATGAAAAGCCTGACAAATGCCATTGTTCTTCCGCTGGCATGAACAACAACTGCGAAATCATGGTTCACTTCCCAGTACTGGTAACACCTGAAAATTCACTCTATTCCCCTCCAACACCCTTGGTAACCCCCCAGTTCCTTCCTCACTCACCCCCTCACCTTCCTCGGTCCCAGGCACAGATGTTTAACCCCAGCTCAGATGTCAGCAGAGGTGCTGCCATGTGAGACAGCGCCGTGATAGAGAGAAGCAAAATTGCAGGCTGAAGTAGGATTGTTGACAGAGCAATTTATTGGTAGCTCAAGGGTTCAAGAGTAAAGCATGGACAAGAAAAATTAGAAAATCGAGAAGAAATTGGGAGTCAATCCCAGAGCTGGTTAAAAATGTGCCTACCTGCATACTAAGAGAATGTTCAAAATACGTGATTTTGAGTGCTATTACTTAGCACTTGTGAAAAATGTGCATGATTATTAATAATCACCTAATGGCTAACAAGGGAAGGCTTATGCTGGTCTGTCCTGTTCTCTCCATCTACCTCAGTAAATCAGGAATCAAACAGTGCCTTTTTCAGTTCTTTAAAGTGTAGTCTTGGCATTAGGCACTAAAAACCTGTCATTGTAGCATTTAGTTTTACTCTCAACAACAAAGAAATGAATGCCAGTACCTTATACCCTGAGGTGCTGTACTGACTCCACACCAAGATGCCTCTGAGCTAAACCCTCTGCAGCAACAGAAGGCGTACAGAGACTGGTGCTGGAGCAGCTCGTATGTGAACCTCTATTGCAACAACTATAGGATCTTCATCATCATCTTCATCCCTATTTCAAAAGTGTGCAATGCTGAGATGAAGCAGAAATAAGTTACGGGACACAGGTGGCCTTTGTAGTCTGTCACATGGGGCATATGTGTGGCCACACTCACAAAATTGGTGAGGTACATTCACATCTATCTATAGTGAGAACTTGGGTAAGAATTTTTCCTGCCTCTTATTTGAAAATTTATTGTGCTTTTCTGTGCATTCTGAATACTTTCAAGCCAGTGTTTTGGTACTGTGGTCACTCAAGCACATACCAGCCTTTATTAACTTCTGTTAAGCATAAAATATATCTCTGTATATAACATATACACAAGAGTGTATGTTACAAAGCATGGATTACTATATCACATGAGTGAAGAAATGTGGTTAAAGACTGAGTTTATTAGCCGGGGTAGCCTAACTTCTCTTCTTATTTAATAACACTGTTTGGTCCAGGGTCCTAAGCAGAACACTTTCAGCAGGTTCTCTTTAAAATACTTTTCCTTCCTGATACCGCAGAAAAAAATAAGTACTCTGTGAAGCCAAATACCAGCTTTAAATGACAGGACTTCTTTAATCCGCCTAAAGCAAGATGAAATTATCAAAAAATAGTTTCAGGGTTTTCACCTTTTCAATGATTTTTGTTAATCTACTAAAAAAAATACAGTGGGAAATCAGTTTAAGGGGATTGGGGTAGGAGAAGTAGCAGCTTTGTGGCTTCCAGTAGGTAAAGTAATTAGTATTCAAAATCCAAGGCAGCGAGCCTTCAAAGTGAAAAGATCATAGACTGCAAACTATTCGGTTTAGAGCTGTGAATTGAAATAAACAATTATGGACTTCTTTCCCCAGATGGCTTTAAAAGGAGATCCTGAATAGATGTTTATGTAGAGTGCACTTTGGAAAATCACTTGTGCTCCTTTCTGACTAGAGGTTTGTTTGAAGTGCCATCACTTTAATTTCTTTGTGTAGTTAATCTTGAACAAGGCCCTTGTACAGGTGACTGTAATTAAGGATCGTTGGTCCTTCAGTGTGGAGATAGGTGAAGGGATAATACGGTGCAAATCTGCAAATAACTTTGGAACATTAAATATTTCCCCTCCTTCAGCACAGTACAGGCTTCAAAGAGTTTAGCAAGCAATAGCACCCTCCAAAACTGTATCCAGAGCCCCGTGGGCAGCAGGGCAGGGAGAGGATTCTACCCCTCTGCCCCGCTCTGCTGAGACCCCACCTGCAGCGCTGCATCCAGCCCTGGGGTCCCAGCACAGCAAGGGCAGGGACCTGTTGGAGCCAGGCCAGAGGAGGCACCAAGGTGATCAAAGGGATGGAGCAGCTCTGCTGTGAGGAAAGGCTGAGAGATCTGGGATTGTTCAGCCTGGAAAAGAGAAGGCTCTGGGGTGACCTACTTGTGGCCTTCCAGTACCTGAAGGGTAAGGAAAAGAAGGCACAGCAAGGCATGGCCTTTAAAAATTGCTTTTTTAGACATGGGAAAGATGCACTCACCTACACCACTAACGAGCAGGCAGGTCAAACTCATCTGCATTAGCCTGAAATCCTCTCATAATAGTTTTTCCCAGCAGCAAATGAGCACTTATTTTTTTATTGCTGTGTGTACTTATGAAGGTTTCCCTTACAGCAGTTTCATCCAAACTGGACAGTTCTCAAAAATCATATTTTCTCTTCATAATCAACTCTTGAGAAGGGAAGGAGGCTAATTTTTGAAGGCAAGATGCTGGCACTTTACACTGAGAGGCAAAAGAACAGGAAGGGAAAGGCATGGCCTTTTTTCTCTTTTTTTAGCTTTCTAAAAAAAGATAATGAGATTTTTCACAACAGTAGCTAACAGAATCCTGCCCTTGGAGGAGGCAGTCAGCATCCACACAAGGCTTTCAGTGAGTCTCTGTCAGCATCAGCTACCTCTCCAGCTGACTCCACTGAGACTTCACCCCAAGATGCAGGGGGAGAGGATGAGTGGGAGGAAACCGCATCTTTTCCAACCCTCCCCAAATGAAGCTGTAATTCTGTGATTTGAGATAGCCCCATGTAGACCCCAAGAGCTGGGTTTCTGCCAGCAGGCACAGGACTGTTTTCCTCCAGCCTCTGCTCTCAGAGGAGCAGGGCTGAGCTGGCCTTGTCCTTATGCTGTTTCCCAACGCCCACCTCCCATCCTTGGGCTTGCAGGGAGGGGGCTGGGAGTAAAGAACAGATTGTCCCGGGCTGTGTTTTTCTGCTGGGTGACAGTGACCCACAGCACAGCTGCCAGAAGGCCTTGGGTTTGGCCACAGAGACAAGCCAGGCCTGTTGCTCGTGAACAATTGCCATTGTTTTCTTTCAGCGTGACAAATGGCCAAGGTCGTTGGCTCGTGCTTGTTTTTGTACATGTTAAAATAACACAGCGCTTAGAGAAGCCTTCCAGTTCTGGTGTGTGGGTCAAAGACATTGATCCAGCAGGGAAAGCAGACCAGTTCTTGTTCCCAGTAATGCCATGGTGTCTTTCAGTGCCAGAAAAATAAAGCTAGTGGCCAGATGCTTTGATCCATTCCCTTATTTCTGTGCCATCTTATTCACAGCAAATCTGTTAATTAACTGCATCGATCAAAATTAAGTGCCTAATGTTTAAATTCAACATTTTAGTGTTCGGTGCCACATCATGGTCAACATAACCTCTTTGTTAGCTCTGGTTTTGCACTGTGTGCTGTTTAGCAGCTGAGGTTTTCCACAGAGGAAAAGTTAGATGGCAAAAATATTGTTCTGAAAGCAGATGCTTTACACACAGTAACAGCATTTATTTGTAAATACAACACCTGTATGTCTGAAAATCTCAATCACAAGTATATTCATTGTTCTATCTGGTCAAAGAGCTTTAAAACAGATCCAGCAGTGACAGCAAGACACCTGGTTCAGTATCACGGAATCACAGAATGGTTTGGTTTGGAAGGGACATTAAAGGTCCTCTTGTTCCAGCCTCCTGCCGTGGGCAACTACACCTTCACTAGACCAGGTTGCTCAGAGCCCCATCCAACCCGGTCTTGAATGTTTCCAGGGATAGTGCACCTACTCTCTTCCTGGGCAACTTATTCCAGTGCCTCATCACTCTCATTGTAAAAGATTTCTTTCTGATATCTAATCTAACTAGAGCCTGGTTTAGTTTAAAACCATTACTCCTTGTCCTATCACAACAAGTACAGCTAAAAGGTTTGTCCCCATGGTTTGTCATCTTCAACAAGACCTGAGCAGGCCCTGCCAAAGGAAGTCATCATGGGGAAGTTGCTTCATGGTGAAGGTCAGCTCAAGCCTTTGCCAGTTGAGCTTTGATATTCTTCATGTTGTCATAGAGGCAGATCCTAGACACTGCATAGCTAACTGTGAAATGCAGCTTTTCACCCTGCTGAAAGCACACAGCTTAGTCATCATTTATATTATTTATATTAGCCTTCTACCTCAGTGCATCAATTCTTCAGCACAGTGCCATTTTCTATACGGCTTTGTGAACATTTTGGTTTCATTTGCTAATCATAGGCCTTTTTAAAGGTGTGATTGAGGCAAGACTAATCTTTTCTGAAAACTTGTTCATAGCTGTGTATTATCTCTTGAGAAAAAATTACACATTTTACACAGCTGATATAAGCAGGGAAAATAGCATTGTCCAGCAATGCAGATTTCAGACTGCTCTGGTCACAACGTGATCCCTCAGTTTGTAGCTTGGCACTGCTGGTGTACACTCCTCAAGACAAGGTGTCTGCTTCCTTTCTTACTGCTGATAGCTGCAGCTCTGACAAGCTCCTGTGCAGATGCACATTGGCATAAAGTCATGGAACCATCTCTGGAATAAAACCTTTTCCTGCCCCTGTGACTCTGTGTCTAAAGCTGACCAACCTACACACCCCTGAGACATCCCTTATGCTGTGATGGTCACTTCAGAGGTTGTGTGTCCAAGCCTGGCTGGCAGGGCTGTCCATGCCAGGCTGAGTCCTCAGTCCAAGACAGCTGTGCTGTCGGCTTTAGCTGGCCATGAACTCCACCTGCTGCTGGCTCAGTGCTGGGTCTGGTGGTGCAAAGGCACCTTTTGGCCACGAAGGGGGCAAGTGAGGGATGTCTGTTCCCATTTCTTTCATAGCTGTCCCACAACAGAAACAATCACCACCACCATTCATGGTGTTCAATAAAGTCAAAACTAACCTAGCTCATGTTGAAAGAAAGTGAGTCGTTGATCAACTGTTACCCTACAAAGCTGAGGAGGCTGCAAGGGCCTGACAGTGCTGAAGAAGGCCTGGGACCAGCAGCTGCTTCTTGCTGCTCTGGGAAAGCCCCCAGCCCTGCTGCTGAGGTCATTGTGCTTCCATCCCTGAAACACTTGCAGGCC
This sequence comes from Pomatostomus ruficeps, assembly GCA_013400735.1. Classification (NCBI taxonomy): domain Eukaryota; kingdom Metazoa; phylum Chordata; class Aves; order Passeriformes; family Timaliidae; genus Pomatostomus; species Pomatostomus ruficeps. Next base: position 28,835 of record VYZT01040242.1, read on the forward strand.
ACCAGCTGACACCGCTTGATGCAAGTGGGAGCCCTCAGTGCCAGCTCCCTGAGAACCCAGCCAATGGATCCAGCTTCCCTGAGAGGCTCATGCTGACAAAACCCTTCCCCTGAGCATTCAGGTGTGGTGAGCACTGGAGTCAGGCTGAGGGGGAGCCATGGATGGGAATTACCCCAAAAGGAGGTTGGAAGCTGGGCAGGATGAACAGAGCTTGTTGGGCCCCTGCGTGTCCCTGCTGTTTCTCAGTGCAGGAGCAGACAGGCTGGTCAGACACTGAGCAAGGTTAAAAGACAGTATCTCTGGCTGCTCGTTCAGTGAGTTCCATCTATTGTAGGAATGAGGGGGAGGAGGAGGAAAGCAATGAGAAAAACCATATGTGATGGTCTAAGCAAAGACTGCCTCATCATGACTAACCACAAAGGGACGAACCACACTGCGCTGCTAACTTTAACTGCGGCGTGGCAAGCCCAGAACGCTTCATTTTGCAAACTTAGCTCCGCATGCTGCGTTTTCTACAGAGCCTTATTGCTGGTTTTAAGTCACCTTTCACAATTTTGAACTAAAACAGGGAAAACTAAAGATACTCCCTTCTTGTGTCATATTGAGATGCAAGATCAGATCTATCCAGAAACACATTACCTCTGCTTACACTTGTGGGAAAGGTGAATTCATGGTGCTCTGTCAGAGCTCTTGTTCCCAAGCCAGGCTTAAGGTTTGCCCTGAAAACAGGGGCTGAATGGTAATCTGGAGATGAGCTGCATGCATTGCCTGCAGGCCACTGAGCAGCTCTTGCACTCAGTGTTGCTCTCTCACAGGCAGACCCACGCAGTCACTCACTACCAGGGATCAGCTGAGGCAGGAATGCACCTGGGGAGATCACCTGCTCCAAACCCTGCCCAAAGCAGGACCAGCCAGAGCAGGTTGCTCAGGACCATGTCCAGACAGGTTTTCAGTATCTCAGAGGCTGGATAATTGACATATTCTCTGAGTGTGCTCTTCCAGAAGTTAAACACTATTACAGAGGAAAATTACAGGAAAAGTACAACTGTATGTGGTGCACTAGGGCCACTAGTGCATCTGCTTGTTGGCTTTTTGGGAGGATTAATCCTTCCAAAGTCCTCTGAAATGTACTGCAGTGTCCTTCAGACTTATTTTAAAAATGTAGACCCCAAAATACAAACAGAAGGTGTTTTGTGCTGTATAGTCCTTGCTCTGGTAAATTCAAAGTTGCCTGAGGTCCACTGGGAACTACTTCCATTGCCCATGGTTTAAAGTAGTCTTGCTGGACAAGTCATTGGTAAGCAAGTGTGGTGCCAGGTCACCTATAATAGGGTGGCTTTTTCACTGCCTTATATCTGCTTGTGTTTCCTCTGTAGACACCGATAACCACCCGCTGCCTCCACAACTGCTGCATGAAATTAGTTGTAAATATTCCTTATTCCTTTATTTTCCCTTTGATATGACTCAGCTGTTCTATATCACATGGCTGTGTGCCACTTCCATTTGGAACTGCTGAGCTTTGGAGGCAGTTTTTACCTCGTGGTATGTGCTGTGCTAAGAAATACACTGAAATTGGAAGCCTTGGGCTAAAATGCTGATAGAAGAGGAAGAAAGGTAATATTTGCAGTCCCCTGCTTCAAAAATCCCGTATAAACTCTCAGCCTAGCACTGGCATTTATGAAAGCAGTGCAGAACAACTCATCTGTTGTGTCACTTTCTCTTTATAAACTTTGCAAAGGTGCACTTGGAAAGGACAAAGGAGTCATTCACAGGGAAAAGAAGTGTTGGGATCTATCAAGACAGATCAGGCACACTGAAGGATGACAGTGCAATGGAAAACATATCCTGAACACTGAAGTTCCTGTTGTTTTCAGGGCTTTTCTTCCCCACTGTCAAATGGAGGATGCTTGACCCCACCTGGAGTACTGCATCCAGCTCTGAAGTCCTCAGCACAAGAAAAATGGGACCTGTTGGAGTGAGTCCAGGAGGGATGCAGCCACTCTGCTATGAGGAAATGCTGAGAGAATTAGGATTGATCAGCATGGAAAAGAAAAGATGCTGGGGAGACCTAATTGTGGCCTTCCAGTACCTGAAGGGAGCTTACAGGAAAGTCAGAGAAGGACTTTTTACAGAGGCCTGGAGTGGCAGGATAAGTGGGATGTATTCAAACTGACAGAGGGTAGGTTTAAATGACATATTAGGAAAAAAATCTTTACTGTGAGGGCGGTGAGGCACTGGCACAGGTTTCCCAGAGAAGCTGTGGATGCTCCATCCCTGGAAGAGATTAAGGTCAGGTTGGACGGAGCTCTGAACAATCTGGTCTAATGGAAGGTGTCCCTGTCCATGTCAGAGGGTTGGAAGAAGATGATCTTTAAGGTCCCTTCCAATGCAGTCCATTCTATAATTCTTATCTGAGTCCAGAAGCCTTCACTCAGCAGAGATGGAACTCCACTGATATCTGCACTCTGGGCAAACCAGGAGTCTCCAGCTGCAGCAGATTTTGAAGTAAGCTGCCTTGTGCTGATGCAGTGCTTTCCCAGACACCTGAGCCAAGCAAAGGCATCCCCACTGCCCCATCTCCACAACTTCAGCACCAGAGTGCTCTGTCTCCCCACTGCAACCACTGAGCCAGCCCTGGCCTTTTCCAGACCCTTCTGGGCACTGGTCCTTAAAGAGGCATAAAACCAGCTGCAGCCTGTGTTGGGACTTGTTGGCTCACGAGGAGTGCCCAGGGCTGGGCAGGGCAGAGGAAGGTCGGGCAGGACAGGGGTGAGGGTGTGCATTGGTGCAGCCGGTTGGCACGAGGTGGGCTGAGGAGGTGTGTGCTGCCTGCTCACACTCTGCGCTCCCTACATGGAGAACAGAAAGAGCCATAACCTCGTTCTTGCTGAGGCACATTGTGACCAGGAGCTCAGAGTGCTCTCGTTGGCTTTGTGCCTTCCCGGGTTTCTCCACCTCCCTTTCCTTATGCAGCCTCCCCTGCTTTTGAAGTGGGCGGGCACAGGTCCCTGTGCACTGTGTTCTGCTGGCTTGTTTTCACCCAAAGCCCTTCCCTGAACTGATTCACAGTGTGGTCTGAGAAATGGTTGAGTTGATGCTGTGCCACAGGCCATAGCAGGGCTGGTCCCGGGAACATGCAGTGCTGGGCAGTGAGAGGGCCCCTGCTCTAGGCAATGCCCTGCTCCAGTATCACACCTGACCCTTCATGTGTGGGAATAGGTTGTAGAGCAACTGCGGAAGAGCCAAACTGCATCCACAGACACAGCCAGGCACTCAGTTTTAAGTTTTAAAATCAGAATCATAGAACCATTTAGGTTGGAAAAGACTTTTGAGATCATCAAGTCCAGTCATTAACCCAGCACTGCCAAATTCACTGCTAAACCATAACCCTCAGTGCCACATTTACACAACTTTTAAATACCTGCAGAGATGATGACTCCACCAATTCCCTGGGCAGTCTGTTCTTATGTCTTCAAGGGAAAAAAATTTCCATAACATTCAATCTAGACTTCCCCTGGTGCAGCCTTCCTCTTATCCTGTCACTTGTTAGCTGGGAGAAGAACCCTATCCCACCCAGCTACACCCTCCTGTCAGGGAGTTGTAGAGAGCAATAAGGTCTCCCCCAAGCCTCCTTTTATCTAGGCTGAGTCCCCCCAGCCCCCTCAGCTGCTCCTCATCAGACTGGTGCTCCAGACCCTTCCCCAGCTCTGTTCCCCNTTCCCCAGCTCTGTTCCCCTTCTCTGGATACTCTCCAGCCCCTCAATGTCCTTCTTGCAGTGAGGAGCCCAAATCTGGACACAGGATTTGAGGTGTGGCCTCACCAGTCCCCAGCACAGGGGGATAATCACTGCCCTGGTCCTGCTGCCACACTATTGCTGATCCAGGCCAGGTGCCATTGGCCTTCTTGGCCACCTGGGCACAGCTCGCTCCTGTTCAGCTGTAACCAGCACCCCCCAGGTCCTTTTCCCCAGGGCAGCTTTCCAGCCACTCTGCCCCAGCCCACAGCACTATTGTGACCCAAGACAGGACCCAGCGCCTGGCCTGGTTGTTGAACCTCAGACCATTGACCTCAGCCCATCAGTCCAGCCTGTCCAAAGATTTATTTTATTATCATTAACTCTGAAGAATGAAGGTGGCTAAGAGGAGGGTTTCACATATTACTAAAGGTGTGCAAGGTCTTGCATGGTCAAATCCTGAATTGTTTATGACAAGTTTTCACCTTTTCTTTAAAGCACAGTGTCAAAATGTAGCAACTCTAAAACCTCACTTGGAGCTGATGAATTTTTGATATGATCAGCCCTGAGTGCATACCTGGTCAAACAATAGTGCAGTAATGTGTCTGTCCTCATTGATGTCAAGGTCTGGAATACCACAGGATTCTCAGCAAGCAGCTAGTACAATGATCACAAATAAAGAGCTCACTCTGGGGTAAAAATTATGGTGGAATAAATTTAAGAGGTCCATTTTTGTTAAAATAAATTTTTGAAAACTACATTAGAATACATCTACTGCCATAATGTTTTTTTGAGCACACAAATGAACCAGAGCCTGCTTCTGTGCTAGAATACTTGATCATAATCACCCATTCCTAGCAGAAACCACTGAAGTTTGAAGCCTTGTCTATGTGAATCCCAAACCAACATAAATAGCTTAGCTTTTTTAGGACTTCACAAAAGTTTTAGGCTGTCAGTGTTGTTATTTAGTGACACACACACACAAAATAAAAGCCTGGAACACAGCATTAAAGACAACCTATAATTAAGTTGGCTTCACATAACATGCCAGAATAAACCATGTGACCTGTGGTATGGTCTTTGTCTCCAGGGTTTCTTGATGTTCGTGTCTACATACCATTAGATTGTGTGGAGTCTGGTCATGTGTCTGGCTCACTTAAAGGATATGTGTTACTTTGATGGCTATTTAATATGCTGTTTGATCTCTTTCCACAAAAAAAAAAAAAAAAAAAAAAAAAAAAAAAAAAAAAAAAAAAAAGAGTACACTGGGACACTGCAATGAGGAGTATTTAAAAGACACTAAGAAATTCCTAGGTCAGGCATTCCTAGGACTAGAAGTTTCTGGAAGAGAATAGAGCCAGCTGCAATTATTCTACCCGCAGTGAGAACTGCTGCTGTACAGGCCTGAACATGCCTTTTCCCCAGCAGTCCCTGAAGTTTGAGTGTGGGAAGCACCGGTGTGGCCCAGTTGAGTGAAAGAACTGCACGATAACAATCATCTTCCTGTGAGAACGAAGGACATCTTTGCCTCAGTGAAGGTTTCCATCTGTTTTCACACTGGTGTCAGGAGGTTCACATGATGATGGTATTGTTCACCTCCAAAACTGCACACTTCTGCAGTAAAAGTGGAAAAGGGATATTGGAGGTGGGGAGGGCAGAGAAGGGGATGCTTCCTCTTGAACCACAAGGCTGGCGGAGATGCTGGATCACAGTTATCATCCATTTTTGCCTGATATCCTCTTTGCAACACTGAGTGCCCAGGAAAGAAGCCAGGAAACCTGCAAGCATGTCCTGACACTTCCCAGAAACAGCTTCAGAGCTTTGACCTATCTGATTCTGTTCCTGAGCCAGCGCCGATATTTGGCCACAAACAATACCAGATAAAATACATTCCAAGCTGTACCACACAGACAAATGAAGACTGAAACAAAAGTTTCTGTGAAGTTGTATCCATTTCATGGAAGCTGGTTTTCTCCGCTTCAGAAATCGAGAGTGACAAAAAAGAGTATTTCAAATCTCAATGAAGGTTTGATCACATACATTTGACAAGTATTTTGCAATTGTGTAATGCGTCAGTTGTGGAAACCAAAAGTGATACTCCCAGAGCAAGATTATGCCTTACCTAGATTGGTCAAATGTTGGACTTGATGCTCTTGGAGGTCTTTTCCCACCTATATGATTCTGTGATGCTATGAATCTATGATTTCATGGAAGAGGAGAGATGTGCAGCACAGGTCCCCACTCAACTCCAAAGGCAGTCCCATCACTCCCAGAGTGCCCCATGCTCTCTAGGTTATACCAGCCAAAATCAGAGGAACCAGTGTCAGGGCAGGGTCTTTGTAGATAGGAGACATTCCGTTCACAGCAGCTTTCCCCTGGCTGACATCAATTCTACCAGCTGTCCTGATCCCTTCAAAGGGTGAAGCGTGCAGTTAAAATGACTTGTGCACACACAGAGAACATTTATATTTCCTATCAGTGCTGTGAATTTCGATTCTTACTCTCCACCTTATAATTCAACACTTACAAAACCTTCCATTGCTAGCTGAGACTTGCAGTACAGCTGTGTGCAGTGGCCCTAATAAAGTCAGCAAGACAAAAGCTCCCTCTGGTGGTACATTTCAGTCACTGCAGTTTCCTTTCCCTCCCATTCCAAGCACGCTGAGCAGCAAGGTGCCGTCCCTCCCTTTCCTGATGAACCCAACCCAAGCTGTACCGGGATTAGTGACAGCACTGGAGCAAACAGGGAGTAGGACATCATCCTGTTTGAACAGAGCTGAACACTCTTGGGATAAGACAAGACAGCATAGATGGAGAGCTGGAAACTACATCTAAAGCTGTGAGGTCAGAAAATTTCCACGTAATGGCATTTATGAGTGCTTCATACATATCATTAAGCCCAAACATATCTGGGAGCTCAGGAAAGAGAATCTACCTCGGGTTTTAACAATTTACTTATTCTTACACATACACTTACTTACCCCAACAAAATGTAACCTGTCTGCCTTTTTTGCCCCAGGAGAGAGCTTGGAGCAGCAGACGTGCCTATGTTCAAATCCAATTTCTGTGCATAGCACTGACTGCTGAGCAGCTATCACTCTAAATTCACTTGCCACTTCCAAAGTGGAAACCAAGCAAGTAAGTTAATGCCCTGGGAACAAAAGGAGGCAGAATAGCCATGGCTTGTATAATTTGCTGCCAATTTCTCTGAGTACAGTTCACATCAGTAGAAGGTTTATGTTTAATAAGGGTAGTGTTAGTGCAGCTAGCAATAAATTATAAGGTAATATACCTTCCTTCCCTTTCACATAATGTCATTATGCAATTTCTTTTGGGGAATATGTTCTAAACTTAAAAAAAACTCCTACAAGATCAAAAATACATGATACCAAGGAATACTTTCCTGACCAAGTCAAAAGCTAAGGCATGGACTGTACTGTTTCTTTACATACATATAATATTCACTCATCTGTCAACTACAGCCCACTTGCATTTGAACACTGGAAAAAAATCAGATGTCACACAGAGTCATGTTATGGCTGTGTCCTTATTAGGCATTTACATGTGTTCAGCACAGGTTTGCCATTCACCATATTGTGTGAATGATGGATTTCAGTGAACTGCCTTCTCGTTCCAATGACCTATCTGTACCTTTTGGGGCACACATCTGAGGAAGTCAGGAGAGCCTGGAGTCAAAAACCTCTGGGTAATGCTCAAAAATTCATCTGACTGCTAGTAGGCTGTTATACACATCATTGTCTTTTGTACACATAGATACATATGTATGTGTGTATATGTCCATATACATATGTAGATGTAGATTGGATTTTTGCTTTCTGTATAATAAACTAGCATATGACTGGGAAAATCACATGCAGAATTTCAGACCTGTGACTTCAGCAGAACAGCTCACAGGTACAATTGAAACATTTGCTTAGACACTTGGCTAGGGTTAAGGTCAGTGTTAGGTTTATACTGGTACCTAGGCATCCTGGAATGAAGTGCAGGGACAGGAAGATTTCATAAGCAAATTTTTTATTTCATGAGAAATAATTGCACATGCCAAGATTAAAGTGCCTTTAGCACTTTGTCATGTTTTGGAAGAATTTTAAGACAAACGAATACATTTGATAAGAATCTGGTGTTGATTCTGTCTCTGTCATGAACACACAGACAGGTTTCCAGTCTGCCACATGAGGAAAACTCGTTAAGTGTTATTTTGTGTTATTTGTTATCCTTCTAAAGTTTGCCATTCTTATTAAGTAACAATGCACTCTAAGCACAGGTGGACTTAGAACACTCCTAAAGCAACCAAGAAACTTGTGTCCTGTACCATAGTCCTAACAATTCTTGCAAGCCTGATTTTCCATGTGTTTGAAGAAGTATTTCTTTATTAAAAAGACAGGTTCTGACGTTTGCTTTGTGGCAGAGGATCATTGGTATGCTCCAGGAGTAGCACGCTCTAGATGACCAAGAGTACACAGAGCTGTATTACAAATATCCACAAAAGACAGTATGAATTTATATTGCTTCCTGCAGAAACATACCTGAGCATCTTTGTCACAGCCCTGGTGGACAGGCTTTCAGGGTGGTTTTGCACAGGCAGGGTAGAACATGTATCTGGCATGGCCAGCAAGGGCTGTCTTTTAAAGGAGGATTCCTCCAGCTGATGTAATGCACTGTGCCAAACTTGACCTCATTCCATCCCAGCAGTTTAGAGGTGTAGGTCTCCCTGTCACTTTTCATAGTACTTTGTTCATTGCTGAAACTGCTGTCTCACCTAGGAAACTAGGCACCAGGGAAACAACCTTTTCATCCATTTCAAAAGAAGATTCAAGGACAATTGCGATATTTTCTTCTTCTGGCTTACTTCTAGACTGCTGCAGAGTCCAGAAGGGAAAGTAAGCTGATGATACAGGGGAGGAAACCTCTGGCAGAACAACCAGTTTGGGACTGAATCAGAAGCAATGTGCTGACCTTTGTCTGGAGCAGACACCAAGCTTCCCAGAGCTTGTTCAGGCTTGCTCTGAACACAGAAACAATGGTGCAAAGTCACTGTTTACCAGTGACTCCTGAAATTTTAGCTTGCTCACACCTCTCCCCAGTGTGTCAGGGCGTGGGGGCAGAGCTGGGACTGTGGTCTGAAGCTGTTACTGTCTGAACAGAGGAGAAAATGGTGCTGCTGGATCTGGACTTGCCTTAATGTAAAGCTGCCTGGATCTCAAGCTATAGCACGCGGTTTTTTCCACTGTCACAGTAAGAGTTGGCTACTTCTGCTCTTCTTCCACATGGATTTTATACTGCCCAGGAAATTTGAGCTTTCCATCAAAGACTGCTTTCCATGCATACGGAAATAGATACCATTTCGTACACAGAATATGCACACTTGCCCTCTTTTTAGTGCATGATGTCCAAGTGAGTTCTTGTCCTTCACTTCTCTTCCAATCTCTTTACAGCTACCCCAGAGACTGGTTCTGGGTAGATGTTGCTTCTTAAGTCAACAAGCCAACTTTGTGACATAGGAAATGCAGCCAAGAATGGTTTTATCTTTATTAATAAATAACCAGAACTCAGGTAAACAGGGAGGCAGCAAACGATTGATTGTGTACAATAGTGACCTCACAGCTACGGCATGATGGAGTAAAACATTAAGCTGAAGAAACAGGGCATTATTGTCCATAAGTGGTGTTTATAATCACCTTGTTACTTATACCAGTCCCGTGAAACTGAAAAGCAGCTTAATTTAGCAATGTATACTATCAGGAAAATGGTATTAAAGCTTTTCTTTGGGAGCAGCCCTGGGAGAAGGACTTGGGGGTGCTGTGGGTGAGGGGCTGGACATGCCCTGGCTGTGAGAGCTGGGAGCCCAGAACCCCCCTGTACTGGGCTGCATCCAAAGCCCCGTGGGCAGCAGGGCAGGGAGGGGATTCTGCCCCTCTGCCCCGCTCTGCTGAGACCCCACCTGCAGTGCTGCATCCAGCCCTGGGGTCCCAGCACAGCAAGGACAGGGACCTGTTGGAGCCAGGCCAGAGGAGGTCACCAAGGTGATCAGAGGGATGGAGCAGCTCTGCTGTGAGGAAAGGCTGAGAGAATTGGGATTGTTCAACCTGGAAAAGAGAGGGCTCTGGGGTGACCTACTTGTGGCCTTCCAGTACCTGAAGGGAGCCCACAGGAAAGATGGAGAGAGACTATTTACATGGGCCTGGAGTGACAGGCCAAGGGGGAATGGCTTCAAACTGACAGAGAGTAGGTTTAAATGAGATTAGGAAAAAATTATTTACTGTGAGGGTGGTGAGGAACCGGCCCAGGTTTCCCAGAGAAGCTGTGGCTGCCCCATCCCTGGAAGTGTTCAAGGCCAGGTTGGATGGGGCTCTGAGCAACACGGTCCAGTGCAAGGTGCACTTTCCCTAGCAGAGGGCTGGAATGAGGTGATCTTTAAGGTCCTTTCTAGCCAGGCCATTCTATGATTCTACAATTCAAGCGTCACTAAAACATGACATCCTTAATCTAGAGAATAGGTAGGACTGAACCATGGCTAGGTAGAATTTTCTCCTCCCTGTCTCACAAATCGAGCTCTAAGCTGAAATGGGCATTCAAGATAGAACCTCCAAACCAGTGTTTAAACCTGCACCTGCTGTCAACCAAAATGCAACTTGGGCTGCTTCCTACCAAGCCTCCTCCCTCTCCTGCAAGTCTGGCCATTAAGTTTTAATTGCTTAGTAGTATGTCACATAGTCTGTCTTCTAGACACAAAAAAGTAAGAACAAGCCATGAATTGGCCCGTGTTGGAGCTGTCTGCTGCATTGTACAAAGTGCCTGCTTCACTGGACAACTAATCCAAAGTAATCCTCTTTTGAGATCACCAATTCACCATCTGATTTGTACTCTGATTTGCACTGGGAATGCCTGCTGTGGCAAATTATTCCAAAGTGGCAGATTAGATTATTTTTCACTGCCTACACTTTGATCTCCAGAAAGTAAGAGACAGCACAGTCTTTCCAACAGCTGATGAAATAAAACTGAAAAAAATATGATCCACACATTTTTATAAAGTCTCCTACCAGGAATAAACCTAAAATAAACATCTTATTTTGGCAGTCATACCTCAAATATCTGTGAAGGGAAGGTTCATAGATTAAAAGCTTTGCTTTTAGCTTTTCCATAATCCTATCTTCCAGCTTCCCATTTCCTCTTTTTACCTAATGACTCACAATTCTGTCAACCTTTCCAACTAATGCCTAGGTATACTTTCTCCTTTCTTTGCTCCCACAGTTCTCGTTGCTGAAAGAATTCTGACCTGGTGAATGCTGTGGACTTTGATACAGGAAGCCTGGTTTGGGGTTATCTTTCTGTTGCAGGGCCCCTCTTCGATCTGTGGTATCTCACTGACTCATTGCTGATTTGGTTCTCCCTCTGTAAAATAAAGACAACCATCTGCCCACTCCTTCATCTCTCAGCATTTGGTTGTATTTATTATTTAGATTACAGGATTTGTGTGGTAGCACAGGTTTCTTACAGTTTGCCAGTAGTCTCTAACACAGCAAGGCCAGTCTGGGTCAGAATATTAGACTCAAGCCTATCACAAATATAGCAATATGATATTATTTGCTAGTGATAAAAGTATGTTTAATATTTTAACCAAATTATCACCTGAAAGAAGAACATTATCAGGTTTCTGCCTTACTACACTCCTATTTCCTAACTCTACCATAAAGATTAACAACAATGCACATGTTAATATGTGTGTGGTGAGGTTTTGTATATAAAATACTGTGGGAGGTTTTGGGGTTTTATGGGATTTTTTTTTTTTTTTTTACTTTTGTATGATTGTTCCATATTTTTAATCAAGTATTTCCCCCCCAAAACTGCCCTTCCATTAAATAATTCCAGCAGTTCAGGACTAAAGTGGAACAAAACCAAGTATCAAGAGATATAGTAAGACTGCAGAATCTAGCACTTTCTTCACAGTTGTATGTGCCACATCATTATCATGAATGTAATAATATCAAGTCATTAAGGAAGGTAGTTTTGTCATGCATTTTTTCTCTTCAGTCATAGATTAAGTTAACATTAGCTAAATCTATAAAATAAATCTGGATTACAAACTGGGAATAGAGTACAGAGGAGATAAAAGGACTGAAAAACATTGAGATTTCAGAAAGTTTTGGATTCATGGCTATGACACTTTGCCATATCTCGTGAGTGCACAGGGTGATGGTCCCTGGATGAGGTACAGCAATCATATCAACAGTCATTTGAAAAACATTGACATTACTAATTAGCTTGAGGCTGATTTTATGAAGCCTGTTATATCTCAGGTAGCTGTATGATATATCCCACAGAACTGATAATTGGCAAGAAGCAATTAACCACATTTCTCTCTCTGGTGCCTGCCAAAAACATTGTAACTCCCAAATAGCAACAGTTCCAATGAATATAAACAAATGCAAACCTGTCATGGCAGATTGAGCTGCTTCTGTAGTGAATCTGAAATTGATGTTTTTGTAATGCACCCAGGTTTGATTGACAGGAACTTCAACAGGCAACCACAGCACATCGTTTGCATCACTTTTAATGAAGCTGCAGTTTTCATTTTTAGCTACATCTTGTTGCCTGAGCAACAATGGTTTGGATTTGGTTTTCTTTGTTTCTCAATTCTAGTTAAACTAAACGGGAAAAGTAAAAAAAAAAAAAAAAAAACAAACCAGCAGCATGGAACTCAGCAAAAAGTGAAAAAGTGCTGTGCTCTTCTAGCCACATCTCCCAGAGATTCACTGCCTACTCAAATTGTGCCTCAATAGAAATGAAAAAGAAACAAAATGGTTCTTGCTGCATAAGTTTAAAGGCACAGAGCTTCAGCAGCAGCATCCGTAAGTTATGGCATATGTTTGCTCTAACAATGAAGTTGCCTGACAGGGAAAATTGAAAAAAAAATGAGAAAGGAAGGAAGGTAAAGAGGGGAAAGTGGCAAGCAGGAAAGCAGCAGCATGGTTCAGAAGGCTTAGGAGGCTCCCTCTGTTGCAGCAGTTGGCTGTGATGAGGATGATGAGGCCTTTTTGCCCCACTCCTCCAGCAGCACAACACACCAGTTCTCACCAGCCTGACCAACAGGCATGTCTCGGACTGCAGTGCCTGGTGAGGTTACCTGGCCAGGGGGGCTGAAATCAGTGATATAAAAGTTTCACACAGGGTTTCCAAGCAGCTCTCCCGTGGCATGAGCCTTTCCTCTGCTCAGACAGAAGTCAAACTGACAAGTTAACAACAACTCCAGTCTGAGCTCTGGTTTTCCTTTATAAATCTTATTTTTCAGGGCTTGTATACCAGAACCATGTTGTCATGCCTCAGTCGTTCACAATGAAGACAAGAACTAGAACCTGAGCGAAAGAACTGTTTCTTTTTTTTTTTTTTTTCCTGGAGGGGAGAGTTCAAATGCAGATTTTCTGAAAGTGTCTGTTTAACATAACATACTGTTTGGAAATTAGGCACTTATACCCCAGTGAAAGTCTTTCAGAGAAAGCTCTCTGCTGAGAAATATGTTAAGCGTGATATTACTTTTCCCATCAGAATAAATTAATTGCACAGAGAGAAAATCAGCCACACTCAAATGCACGGCTTGTTATATTCCATGAATTTCCACTGTGCCTTAAAAACAAGTAACAAACATAAAGTGCATTGCCTACAGTGCTCATTGCTGGATAGAATTCATGATTCATGCCAATTACAGGGTTATGTTAATATCTCTGGGAAAGCATGAATAATATCAAAGTTGGGAAACACTTTTATTTTGCTAAATATTAGCTCACATCCTTCACACTTTAGATAAAGGAAATAACAGTTTGACATTGTTGCTGTTACATTAACTTTAAGTATCCAGCCCTATTTTAGTATTCTGTAAGTGTTAGCTTGGTATTAAAGCAAAATCATTTCATAAAATTGGAAAAAACACCTCAGAGAGTGCATAATTGAAAAATATATACACATAAAATGTGTATATATAAATATGCACAAATACATATATAACATCTAAAATCCAAGAATAAACAGTATATCTAAAGCCATTAGAAAAAATGAAGAATGAAGAACAGCAACTTTAGCAGAAATGGTCAGACAAGCAATCCTAATTGCTTAAGATTTCAACTGTAAATTCACTAAATATATTTTTCCCTCCTCAGCTATTGTTTTACTGCTGATTCTTATTACAAGCCTCTCTTCAGCGATGCACTCTTGAAATCTCACTGTTCTGAACACGCACATTCCCCATACATGAATCATCTCACAGCAGGACAAACCTAATCCTCATTCTTCCACATGGAAGCACAGCGCCAAGCCAGAACATTCAGGGGACGTGACAGAAGAGCACCCAACACCACTCTTAGCGTACGATGCATCCTTCATCTTCTTCCACACATTTTCGTGCTCCAGGCAACTCAGTGACATGCCAAAATATGGCTTTTTAGTGTAATACAACAGGATAACAATTTACTTGTGTACAATGCATTTTATGAATAGTAATAGCATTGTCTTAGGTCAAATAACAGTAAGGCTTATTTTCCAACTAAAAGAATCAGTGGAGTTGACCCTGAGTGGATCCTGACCCCTAGGAGTCAGGGAAAGTGGTTCTGAATCCCGTTTTCCCCTTGGTCCCCTGGAGCTCCATGCTGTGTCAAACATTATCCTGCCACTAAAAGTAAAAAAAGCAAAATGTGAGTTTTCCACCCTCCACCGCAGAGTCTGGGAAAGGTGAAAACCCTCACTTTGGCAGAAAACTCTGACACTACAAGGCATTCCAAACCCTCTGGTGTCCCTTCCTGGCCCATGCCACCACTGTCCCCCTGCTATGGGTGGCAGAGGAGCCCAGTGCACCCACCTGATGTCTTCCTGCCCCTTCTGGAACCCTCAGAAAACTCATGATCAACAAGCCAGAAGGAAGGTGAGATTGTCAGATCCCAAGGTTATACACAAACTGCTGAGAGGGCAAAAGTCCAGTCCCTGGACTACAGCTTGTCCATCCTTTTTACAGCAGAGTTGACAGGTTTGGTGCTGTCACCACTGCCCTGGGGAGCCTGTTTCAGTACCCAACCACCCTCTGGGTGAAGAACCTTTTCCTGATATCCAACCTAAACCTCCCCTCACTGCTCCAGCTGTTCCCTTGGGTCCTGTCACTGGTCACCACAGAGCAGAGATCAATGCCTGCCCCTCCTCCTCCCCTCACAAGGAAGGTATAACTGCAGTGAGGTCTCCTCTCAGTCTCCTCCAGCTGAACAGACCAAGTCTCCTCAGCCACTCCTCACATGGCTTCCCCTCAAGGCCCTTCCCCATCCTTGTGTCCCTCCTTTGGACACGCTCTGATAGCTTAATGTCTTTTATATTGTGGTGCCCCAAACTGCACACAGGACTCAAGGTAGTTTCTTTCTTACACATCTCAAAATTTTTTAAAGAAAGACTAAACTATTACCATTTTCTCTTCTTATCAACAATGCAGAAAATTATGTGTAACTCTTCATACTACAAATACAGGGGCTTTTTGTTAGCATTTCCATTTCTTATTAGCATACAAACTATGCCAAGAGCAGCTCCTGCAGAGATCTGCACAACACTCATTAGAATGTGTTTTGTGACATCAAGACAGACGTGTTGCTTACCACACCCAGGTGCTTCCTGACAGCATCTCCTCCTCTTCTGTATCCAGATGGAGCAGCTGAAGGTGTTACCTACCCACTTTTCTGCTGACAGATCGTTCTGCTGGCACAGCAGAAACTGTACATGCACCAGACATCAAATTAACCCCAGCAAAAGCCTACCCAAGCTCATTTAATCCATCCCCATTAGCTTATTGCACTGAAACCAAAGCAGAGGCCCTAGAATGATAAACGGCCATCAGACACTCTAACACTGGTCATTGAAATACGGCATTGAGAGATGATAAAGGATTCCTCTTTCTTTAAGAAAAAAATCAAAATGCAACCCCAAAAAAACTTGAGCAAATTGTAGGACATCTGCTGTGTCCTAGGAAAATAACCACCCCACTTCCCCAGACTCCTGCAGCACGTGGTCCAGGGCGAGAGACCAAGAGCTCAGAACTGTGTGGCAACTGAAACTTCAAAAAGGCTAAGATTTTGATCTGGGGGAGAGGCAGAGAACAGAAGTCCGTCCCCGTCCTTCCCCCCCCCCCCCCCCCCCCCCCCCCCCAGCTCTGATTCACCTCTGGGACTAAATCACTGGGCTGGCAACCAGCACTACAGGGCATGGGCTCCGTGGTTTGGGACTGTGTGCTCAAAGCTAATCCAGGGACCAACTATGGACCAACGCTTTGCAGGTGGAGAGATTATGACAGGCAGTGCTCACTGTTAAAGACAGTTAATCTTCTAAAATTTTGCTCTGAGGTTTGAAACTAGCCTAACTACCTCTAAACACACCCATCACAGAAATGCCTGGGGATTACATGTATAAAAATTATGGAATTATGGATTTTAAAGTGTGAATGCTCCCTTTCCCAGTTTCAGCAATTCACTTCTTTGAGGAGTCCTGCAAGGCTTCCATGCATCTCATCTCCATGTTAGTGCATGACCTGAGATTTATTAGAATTACCACCTTCTGTTAACCTCAGAAACAGGACTATTGGAGTTTATGGGAAAATTTGATTTCTGATAAAAGGTCAGAAAAGCATACATGAAGGGAATACAATTCTTCTGTAAGGACAGCAAATTCTTATTGCATTAATAATGACTCAGTCATGAGGACAGAGAGAAGATGTCAAGTTAGATACTCAGAAGTGGTAAAATGCAGAAGTGACTCAGTGTTAATGAAAAAGGCAGTAATCCCATTATTATATTTTTACCATCCCAAACTTTCATGGCTTAAGTTGTGATAATTGTAATTAATGTCACTTACTTTGTAAAAGGCAAATTATTCATAAAGAACATGGTACATACAGTGCATTGTAAATATTTTTGCTTATTCACTGTCAGCTCACATCTAGGTGCCTCCTGAGTGTTAATGCAGCCTGCACTGTTTGCAAAAGCAAGCCATTCAAAATAAACTACTTGAGATTCTTAATGTATCCCATTTTCCTGTAAACAATGAAAGCTGTATGAGGAATAGAAATTAACTGGAATGAAGACACTGAAGTTGCAGCTATGTTACGTTAACAGTGTTGTTAAAATCCAGGGAGCTGGGTCTCCAGTATGCAGAGTTCTGCAAGCAATCTTTGAATGTGGCATTGAACTACAGTGAAAGATGCTGGGGCTTCCTTTTAAGTAATGATTTTCCTCTTTACCTTCCACATGTTACAGGAGTTGAGATTGAAGTAAGTTATTTCCCTTTGCTTGTGTTTGACCAGCCCATATTTTGTCAGTAACAGAGGAGACCTGGAGCCTGCCGAGGGAACTGCAGTGCCAGTGACCCACCTGCACGGCTGCTGAAGCCAAAGGTGGTTTGCCCATGTGGATGTTCCACAAGATGCCTTAGGGAGAGACTCAGAATTACTTCAGAGTCACATGAAATAACTGCATATATTTTTTGCAAGCTCATGGTTGATGACAACCTCAGAAATATCAACTACCATCTGCTTTAAGTCTTAAAAGGAAAGTGGCAACTGCTGCCAGCGTGCTCTGTCCTGGCATTGACTGGAGGAGGACACCCTGGGAGCATGCTGTGGATACCTGTGAACACCCAGGAAGGTTTGTGCATGTGGCAGGTGATGGGATGCACATGCAGTACAATGCCAGCTGTGCATCCCACTCAGAATAAAGGGTTTCTGCACATGGTAGGAGGATAGAGGTGCCTGGAAACACCAGTGCTAAAAGCTGAGGTGTCTGTAGCCTTCAAGCACTGCTGCTGAGGATCACCATTTTTTAAATGCAGAGAGAATTTGGCTATGTGTATCTTCTTTACAGGATGACAGAACACTGAATCTGGAAAGCTCCTCTGGAGTTTGCCTGGGCCAAGTCCCTGTTCAGAGCAGGGCAGCTGAGTGCCTTGATCCCTTTTAGCCCTGCTGCTGAAAGTCGTTTGTTGTTTGCCTTTCTCTTGTACTTTGATCCTACTTTCCACTTTCACACTGCCTCCTTCCCCTGTTGTCAGCACAAATACCAGTGCAGCTGCCTGCTGAACTGAATGATGAGTGTACCCGAGTTAAAACTACACTTCACCGTATGTAAGCAATTTTAAACCATATCGTGTCTCTGATGTGGCTCATGGCAGCTGCACCACTGCTTTTGCTGACAAGAGAGGAGGGAGCCCAAGGCCAGGAAAGAAGAGCCAAGACAGGCTGGGCCAAATCTGCCACTCAAAACGCACATGCCAGAGTCAGGGTTTGAGGCTTCTTAATTTCATGCAAATACTTACAACGATACCACTTCAGACATGGATACAGCTGTAGCTATGTGAAACTGCCTGGCACTGGCATAGCTTCTGAGCCTGTTGCAGCCATCCTGCCTGCACGGCACTGTTTGAATCCAAATGCTCCCTTGACCATGGGACAGTTCACCTGGTGAACAGAGTGATCCGTATGGAGCGCGCGAGACCCCGCCATGGCAGCCTGAGCCCACAGAACCAACCTCAATAACACACTTTTCCCAAAGTTCCACATGGCTGCAAGGCTTGGCCACCACGAAGATCCCTGGCAGTGCAAGAATGGCCGAGCACAGTGCTGCTCCTCAGACAACCGTAATTATAATGGCTCTTGGAGAAACTCAACTAAACGGAGAGAAGGAGCAGCTTGATCTCACAACTCCCTGTTGGTAGAACAATGTCATTTGCAGGAGTGGAGGGAAAGCCCTGCAAGTTAATCTGCACTGCAGCAAAGATGCAGCTGCTATTGGTGACATTCAGGCTTTGTGACTCTCCAGGTCCAGGCCAGCTGGCATGCATGCAAAACATCAGATGAGATTCTTTTGGGTGTGGACAGGAGCACAGCTACCAAATAAACACATGCTTAAACTCTCCTGTAACAAGCAAGCCCTTGCAAGAAGTATGTTAAATGCACTACTTCTCCTCATTTATAGTGTTGGCACAAGAGTCAGGGAGTTTTCCACCTGCTAACCATGTGCGACCATGTTGTTCTGTTTATTACAAAGGGCAAATGGTTGAAAAAACAACTTATACCAAGTAAAAATTTCCCCTGATATCTCTAACCAGTCCTAAACCGCCACCTGGTCACAATAATCTACAAAGGCACGAGCCCCAGGTTTCACCATGGTATATTTCAAGCCTGAGGAAGGTGGCAGGGAACAGACTGAGAGTGAGAATAAATCTTCAGACTTCCTGTGTGGCATCAGACAAGTTTTCCAATTGTGTCCTGTTTACACCACAGCAACATAAAGTTAACAGCCCTGACCTTGTGACCTCAGGCAGGGCTGACTTCTGGACTAACTACCCAACAAACAGCACCTTCCAAAAAACTCAGTATCTGGACATCTGGTAAGAACACAGGGATTAGCCAAGCAACTCCTTAGAGAGATGACAAGGAAGTTTTACAGTTACTAATTTCTTGGAGAAAAAAAAAAGCAAATTTCTTTGCAAAATTGACACACATTTACCTTCAATGACAGCAATTGTATATTATTTTTTACTTACAATATATACCTATTAATTTAGATAGGAATTTAAGTACAAAAAAGTTTATTTCATTTATTCTTTTAAAGAACATACTTTGGTGCAGCAAGTGTTGCAAATTTTTCTGCAGAAAGAGTTCTACAAAATTCACTTTTTAAACAAAACTAAAAGTTTGCACAGTTACTCATACCTTTCTCCTACCTTCTTAAACATCAGCAATTAAGCACTTAGATGATGGTGATCATTGAGGGCAAGAAAAGAAACTTGTTCATCTTACATGGAGCATACCGTAGTAAAAAAGAAAAATTTCTGTAAAAATCATTATGTTACAGAGCATATACTAAACAGAACAGGCAGTTGCTGCTTCTTGACAAGGCAACTTTCATACTGAACCCAATGGAATTTTACCCTGATTAATTACTTGCCAGATTCA
The DNA here is from genome assembly GCA_013400735.1 of Pomatostomus ruficeps. Classification (NCBI taxonomy): domain Eukaryota; kingdom Metazoa; phylum Chordata; class Aves; order Passeriformes; family Timaliidae; genus Pomatostomus; species Pomatostomus ruficeps. The sequence continues at coordinate 48,557 of VYZT01040242.1, forward strand.
CTCAGAGACAAGTTTAGGCAGCATGGAGTCAAAGGAGAGAATGAGGAATGAAATATTTTGGCATAAAAACAAGTGCTTCTTAAAGGCAAACTATCTTTTCTGTAACTTCAACATTGAACTTAGATTTGAAACCATTTTTTTTTAATTGGCTTCTTGAACCAGCGATATTTAGAAACCCTCCATGCTTCCATTTGTCTCAGGAAGTTATTCCTATTTCCTTCGATGGTTTTACTTGACTATTCATGTGCAGCAACAAAACTACATAAATGGAACTTTTGCTTGGTAGCATCTGAGTTTATTCTAGAATTAGCTGTGCTCCTCTCAAAAATAGGAGCAAAAATAATTTAATAACTTTCCAGCATTATAACCACCAGTTTCACAACAGATTATGTGGTTGCCTTCAGACCACAGCATAACATATGCCCCCAGATTAAAGTTTAAATTAATATCTATGTATTTACAATAGTTAAAAATCAGCACCAATATTTCTCAAGAGCACAGACAGATGTAGTTAAAGACAGGTTTGAGACTGCATATGCTCACTGCTACTGCCTAAATTCCATGTGTGCTTCAGTGTGCTCTGATTTATGTGGACTGTGACAGGTAATGAGTTACCAAAAACACCCACACAGGGTACCAAGCTCCAAAAATTAATTTAGGAAATTCCAGTCCATTAGATCAGATTACAGTGGTCTCATCTTTACATGGTTAAGTAAATTAATATTTTCCTTGTGAAATCAATACCCAAAATCTCCACACTGCAGGAGGCAACGGGGACCCCATCACCAGGCTGGTTTAAAGAGCACACTCTTCCTCCCTCGGGATTCCTGCGTGGTAACTTGGGGAGCAGGAGGAGTAAGGACATGCACAGACACAGGTTACCACACCAGCTGCATTAACAGATTATGCTGAAATGTGTCTTAACTGTAACATTCAAGTATCTTTTATTGTTATGAAATATATACAATCTCAAACAAAACACAGCGCATTTTGCACACAGTTTGTGAGCCCTCATGGGTATTGCTACAGCATTCAATAGTTGACACTCTTCCCATGAAATCAGCAGACCAGAAAGCTAGGAAAACCCAAAACTACTCCATTTCAGATTACAATCTCTTTAACACCCCACTGCTTAAGGCTATATTTCTGCTACCTGAGTTGATTTTGTTAACTTCACAATTTTTTGCATCTCTGGGAAGGGGGTGGGGGAAGCAGAGAGGAGAGATGGTGCACGCTTTTCAAAACACAAAAGTAGTAAGAAAAACGTCAGGAGTGGCTTTGTAAGTTTTGCATTAAAAATATGAAAAAGAAAAAATTTGGTACTTACAAAACTGAATACAGCCTACTTAAAAATTTTGACTCTAAAGTGGGATCAAGTAAAAAAACCCCAGCACTTCATTTCATAATGTACTTCAGTTTCACCATACTGGAAAGTCATGCAAAAACTGCTGCCTGTTTCTTCATGTTTATACCACCGTTATGTCACCAATCTTGTGTGCGATGTCATACTACAAAAAGAAAGAATATCATTAATCTATATCATCAAGAGGCTAGATACTGTAATATACAGTAATTAAATGCACTATTCAGATCATCATCCAACTCATGGTCATTCAGATCAGGGTTTATACCAGTGTCTGACAGCAAAAGGATGCAGTGTTGCAGCAAACTGAAAGTTCAATTATCAGTGGACTATAAATAACTGTAAGTTTAACTTGACAGGAAATTTTCAGTATCCCATGGATTTCCCAGTGCATACCTACTGCATTGCACTTTTAAAGTACCTGTCAAAATCCACTAAATATCTCTTTCCTAACTTTCATACCAGTAACTTGGATTGTCAAAGAACTGCACAGTTTTGTTGTTTGCTGCTCACAAACACTCAGTTTTCTCAGAGTGACTTATCCCAACCTACACACCTGCTCATCTCACCATTTCCTTAGAAGTCAGTTCTATTTCCTTGACTATTGTTATTGACTTTTCTGGGGATAACGTTTTGTACAAAGATAATAAAAAATAATTCTTTGTTCCAGTCACAGTTCACTATCAGCTCTGTATTCTTTGAGTTCATATTCTAAGACTGGCATTGTAAGAAAAATGATAACACAGCATTTTTGCCACAACTCCATGCTACAAAATGCACTTTCTACATGCTGCCTGTACCTAAATGCTGCTGACCATCACCAATGTTAATTCTGCAAACATGATAATGCACCAGAAAACAACTCTTTCTAGCTAATAATCCACAAATGTATATGGATGTATTGTGTTTACTGGAAACATCTCATTTTCTTGCCTAATTTCAGCTTATTACAGGCCTTTGTATAATTACATCCATCCTTACAGATTTTTAAGACATTCCTCAATGCCACAATAGTTTCTCTGTAAGACCAGTAATTAAAACAACTGACTCAGGTTATTTCTGCAACATTTCACTTTCTTCCTTGCACACTGTCACACTGCAATTAGAGTCACACATCAAATGCAATCATCCAGGTGCACATGACAGTAAAAGGAACTGAGGGCCCTCCCAAAACTTTGCTTGGAAGCATAACTCAAACCAGCACCAAGTCCAGCTTGGCACAAAATCACAACCTTTGGCTTCTTTCTATTTCACACTATTACCTGGCACGAGAACCTGCTGTACAACTTCATTGTGGCTATTGCTCACAAAATTATTCTTGTAGGAATTATTAAGAGGTGCATTAACTGGGACTGAACACTGAGGCCAGAAGTGTCCTTTCTGTATTCCTGTCTTTGCACCAGGGATTGCACAATGTTCCTGTTTCCCACCTATTGCATTAATTGTTCTCAAGTTAATAATTAGCAAATATATGCCTCCTAAACAAAGTTTAGGCTGCTCCCCATGCAGTTCATCCTATCCTATTCTACTGGAAGAGCCTGAAGAAACAGTGTTCTTACACTCCAAAACATTTATAAATCCGGCTTTTCTCAGGGATAGGGTAGGTGTGCAGGCTGGGGTTCATGTAATGACGTCCCTCCATCAAGCACACCCTCTTTACTCATTTCATGAACGAGCCAAGAGACAATTAACATACCCTGCTTATGGAGAAAATTCTGCTACGTGGCACACAGAGATGAGCTGGGAGGGGGGGACAGTTCTTGATACTCCAGTTGTTTGGAAAAGCAAATGCTTTCTAAAATCTGATGCTTAAATGAGCTAGAAAGACAGAATAGAACAAATACAACACAATCTGTTCTCCCTTGTCTGCACTGCCCTGATACTTTCAGTCTTGATTTTCTTTTCCTTTCTTTCTCATCCAA
>VYZT01040246.1:0-98672 GCA_013400735.1 Pomatostomus ruficeps
TACTGTATCTGACAGTATCCAAATCATGCTATTAGACGGTTCTAAAAGCATACAGGACATCAAAGCTCAGCCAGTAGAAAACCTTGCAGTTGTTCAATGCAATACCCATATAAAACCATTCTTTATTGATCTTCCAGTAACATATTTGGACAAATGTGTATTTATAAAAAGCATCCCTCATGTAAAATCTGGTCCCAAGTGACTGAATGTTCACACTCATGGCACACCAGTGTAGTAATTCTTGCTTTTAACTGATTTTAATCTGAACTGTTTGTATCCCAGGACAAAGCCCCATTTCAAACAGCGTAGAAAAGCAACATGCTTTTTTATTTAAAAAGTAAAATTCTATTTTTTCACCCCCACTGACTTCTTAAAAAATGGAAGAGACTCTCTCCAGATTACAGAAGCACACTCATTTTGCAAAGACTGGTTTCAAACGCTATGTCCTTTAAGAGGAGAGCTGGAAAAGTGTTTCACTGGAGAGCTTTTCATCCACTTCAGCACAAAGTCATCTTTCTTGGCACAAGATGTGGCCAGAGTGGTTTGGGTGAGCAGGCTCACTTTGCACTGAAGTGCATTAGGGAACGCTCCTGTAATCAACTCCCCCAGCTGCCCTGTGACTGAGCACTAACAGCAAACAGAAGGAAGTTGCAACGTTTTCATCTCCCCTGGCTGCGGCTTGAAGACAGACATCTGTCCCAGCATTATTTCCAAATGTCAGAAGCCCCAGCCTATATTTCAATAGAGCCCTGGACGTGTGAAAACTGGTTATGTTTTCACTTAAAATGTACATTACAAGCTAGGACACAGATTTTTTTGACTGTGGCATGCAATTATTACAACAAAATCAAAGTACCAAAGCTGGGTGCACTGTGCAAAGTCATGTCCCGAATCACTCGAGTGCCAAAACAGGACCACATCAGGAGAAACTGCTGAGCTACTTTCTTCAAAAAGCCTTGTCTCTTGGCAGCTACCTGCAAGAGGACAGATGTGTCTGACATGGAGAAACTTTTATTTCTACCAGCAACGCAGCTGAATATCCACCTTCTTTTTTTATACTGAAAACTGCTTACCGCCATCTTCACATTAAAATATACACTACAAATTAAAAAACCCAGACTCAAAATGGCCTTAGAGAGAAAACCCCCTTATAACCATGGACAACCTTCAGAAAGAGGAAACAATAAAATATAATTCAAGACTGGATCTCCTTTATACATGATAAAAGGACTGCAAAAAAATTGCTCTGATCTTCAGCTTAACCTAATTACTTACATGTTCACTCTTGTTTCCTAGTCAAGGAAGAAATTTATAATCAATAATGTTTCATCTACACTGAAAATTTATATTACTATTGCAAATACAGTTTAATATTGAATATAAAGGTTTTGGTTCCTTCTCATTTTTATTTTTTTGAATTGACTTAGTCATTTTACTAGGAAAAATACTTTCCAGAAAGCAAACTTTAGGCATCAACTCTTCAAAAATGTATTTATTATAGCCATATGTGAGTTAAAGAATTAGATTCACCCAATTAGCCATTAAAATTCATGTCAAGTTCTTCACTAAAATTAACAGCTCTGGCCTGAATTTCATACTGCATTCCATTCACTAGGAGAAAAGCTCCCCAAAACAATCAAAGTATTTCAAGTAATCTGGGGAATTATCTGTTGTTTTCTATATAGCTATTTTGCAGCAGAGAGAGAGGCAGCATATTTTGGTTTGTTTCGGTTTTACTTCTGAGCTTTAATAACTGGAATGAAGAGTTGAAATTCTAACAGAATATCCTAATACAAAGAAGTAGGAAAAGTCAAAACAGTCAGTTATATACTTTCATACTCTATGTAAAATTATGGTGATGCCGAATTGCTTTTGAAAATAGGTTTTAAAGCTTAGTTAGTAGGTTTCTGTAGGCACTTTAATTAAAATAAAATACAAGTCCTTGGTATTCCATATCAGCTCAAAAGGAACATAAATGTGTCCTTGATGGAATGGTAATCTTTACATTTGACTACATATAAATGAATTAGCCAGTTTAAAAGATCCTTTTCATTAAAATCTTAAAAGGCTAGATTGTGTTTTTATTTGCACTGTATCATTAGGATAACTCTGACTCTGAATTCATGTCTCCATATCCCTAAAATATTGATTTTATTGGAAATTTCAGCCCCGTTCATTCTTGAATACCATGTTCTGGAATAAAATAAGCAAGAGCAGAACAAAGCAAAATCCTGAATGTGAGCAATTCTCCACAAAAAGTGGTGAGATTTTGCCCACTACTGTTTTAGTCCTGCTCATTACCAACTCCTTTTTTTTTTGGTAATTATTTTTACTTTTTCTAAAAATGTATTACCTGAATAGAGCTCATAATGCACATCAGAGACTCACTCCTCCTTACCAACCTTTACAACACATCTGTCCACCATGGAATCCAGCCACTCAATGTACGACTCGATGGGGGACTGCTCCTCCAAAAGGTGATCAAACTCCTGGTACACTGGCACACAAAACAAAAAAAAAAAGCCCACCTTAGTACTTGGATTCTGTTTCAAACAAAAGAAAAACAAGTCACAAAAGGCTACCAAGAGCATCACAAGTTTACTGTGTTTTTTTATAATAGATTGCTTAACCAAAACAAGTGTATCTTTCTTGGTGCTGACCCAAAAAGTCTGCTGGGTCTCTTATTTTGTTTCTGCTGAAAGTGACGCAGTCATTGAAAGTGTTATTTTAATGTGAGCCAATCAGAACCTATTTTTTAAAATTAGTGTTTTTATTTAAATTGTCTGGTGGGCCCAGAAGTGAAGTGTTCATGATGTTCTCTATGAAGAGCAAGAAACTAGGCCTTGACCCCAGTGACGAAAAAATGTCATGCATGAAATTGATTTAGAAATGCATAAAGAATCTTCTAGGCACCAAATGAATGAGTATTGTTGATAGGGCGCTCATCTGTATAGTGCTTTATTTGCAAAAACATTATTTAACTGCTGCAAATCATCTATTTGCAATACCACACACACACACACACACAAAGAATGTCCATCAACTTCTGCTTCTTCAAAACAAATTGCTATCAGTGCAGAAATATTCTACTTATTATCAAGAAGAGTGGCAAAAAGCAACCTGTATACCTTTTAATCTTTTCCAAGTACACATATTAATGTTTTAATACAAAAAGTTAAAACAAGCCATTCAACTGCAGTCCTTAAAACTTCAGGTCTCACTATATATGAGACCAATGGCTGGAAGACAAAGAACCATGTGCTTTGACACGTCAACAAACCATTCCTCCACTCAGCTGAAATAAAAGGCCCAGTAGGTTAAGAAGAAAGAGATTCTGTACCTCCTGTGTTACAGGATGATTTCAATGCGCTAAGCATTTCCATTTACGACTAATTATAAATAACAGGAGGAAGGAATTTCCCTCCACAGGACAGACAGTGAAGGGGGTGGAGGAGGCAAAGCTTGGAGATGGTAGCTAGGGAAATAAGCCAAAGAGGCTATCCAACAACAATGCCAAGAACAACCTCACTGATTCCTCTGGATCAGGAAGATGAGCAGGAATATATTTGCTAAACACCTGACTACAACTTTGTTTAACTGAGACTGACAAAGGCTGAGCTGTCAGAAACATTAATTGGGAAAGAAGGGAAATGATGTTTGGGCCACCCTTATCTTCTCTCACTCTTTTATTGAATGGGCAACCTCCCTTTATTCAGATCAGGATCACAGAAAAATCTAAATGTTGTCTCCTTACCTGAGTATTTGGCTGGACAAAAACTGCCTGATACAACAGATGAAGCAATTCATATATTGTGCAAAGAGGGGAGCAAGAGTGAAAAACAAATAAATTGCCTGCTTTGCTGCTAGAGCAATGCAACTTTGTGCAAAGACCTATTTGAGAAAATTAAATGTTTAGCCTTTAGTGATTGTTAAAAATACCTCAACAGGATCTGAGAAAGAGGGAATAAAGCAGAAATCATACCAAAGATGGATACCCCAGCAAAGCAGGAAAGAGGTTCTTTTATACCCAGTGATTTTTCTCTAAGTTTGTTTATAGGCTTATAAACCTGTTTGCTTTTTTCTAAGTTATAGTAGCTGAAATTGTACTTTCTTGATTATTAGTACCAAGAGTATGAAACCAGGCCTTACATACATGCCATATAAATCATAGAGAGCATAGTGAAAAGATCTTTGGTCAAGTAGAATAAACATCAAAGATGGGGGAAAAAATCTAAGTTCTAGAATAATCTCTGTACATATCTGAACACCTCCGTGGCATCCCATCTCATGGTGAACATTTATATTACCTTACCGTTTCTGACTAAATGCTTATTGGACTATATAGGCCTAAAATTTGGAAAAATTTGCACAAATCCAACAACATTCAGGAAAATTTCATTTGATTTTGTTACGCTAATAGCGCATACACAAGAAGCTTTCTTAAACACTAAGGATGTTCTGAATGGCAGGCAAAAATGTTGCTGCTACTCGGGAGTATAACTTTGAAAACTCTCTTTCTTTGGCCAGCGGTAGGATGTTGGATAGATATTGAAAACATAACAGATGACAGAAGGATTCACTCAGCCTCTGGACTTCAGTCTCACTGTATGCCACCTCCTTTGCTGCCTTGTCGAGTTTCTATCTCCTCGAAAGGGAAGAGGGCCATGAAATGAATCAAGGGTTAAGAAGGAGAGGAAAGAATACCAAGCACCTCTCCCTGGAAAACAGAGCTAGCAGAGAATGCAAGGCCCATCCCTGAGCAGAGGAGAAGAATTCAAGCATTGACACAGTGGGATGACTGCCAAAGCCAACCTTGTAGAGTCCAGTGTATATGTGAAGGTGTCACTCCTTGTCTTCCCAGCCACTCCCTGAGAGAGTCACCTCACTAGCAAACCTCCACAGGTGGTTGCCTGGGTTGTGCCCTGTCGAGGCAGATTCTGTGTAAAAGATGATTGGTCCTCCTCAGGAGAGGGATGGCAGTACAACAGGTGAATTCACAGGAAGTGAGGTTATGTGAAGGATGTTAAAGCTCTGTTGCCTCAAAGCAACAAAACTCCAAGTGCTTTAGGTTACACCTCAGTTTGCAGCTATGCAACACTTGCTGGATGATGGAAGGAATATTTTGTATTTGCAAAAGATCTTTGATCGTAAAACCAATTTGCCAATACTTCCAAAGTCACTTTCAAATCCGTGCCCTTCACTACACTAGACAGAAGGTAAATTAGCCAATGAGCTTGTTTGATATGGGATTTCCACTTGGTCATAAAAGTTCAGGGTGAATGCTTATCCCATCAAATGATCTTGGTTATTATAACACTATGTAAAACGGAGTTTTTCATAAACAAGTTTACAAGGGACTCAAATACACAGCCACTCAAGTGTCAGAGCCATTCAAAAGACAATTCTCCTGCAATTCTACAGCAGGAAAGACTGGACTTTCACATGTTGAATGGTTAACTCATAGATTTAGTTTGCTCAGGTTCATGGAAAAAATCCTCCTGAATTTGGGTGCGAGTTTTGTGCCATTGGCTGTTCTGGATTCTAGAAAGGAATGCCTCGAGGAAGGGCGCCCAGATCTATGTCCCAAAACATAAGACCTTAACAGGACTTTGCCTTACATTTTAGTAAATGTCTCTGTATTTCTCTTAAGTCTCCAAGCAAACCAGTGGCTGCAAAACCAGCACTGCTTTCTCTGAGCTTTGTTTGCAGCAGGAAGCCAAGTTCACCTGGCTGTATTTGAAGATTCTGCTCTTACATTGTATGATGAGCTTTCTGTGTTCCTCCCGTGAGTCCTCCATAGTATAGAGGGTTTGTTTGGTAATGCTATTCAAATCCACATTCCTCCAGTCTTCCAGCATTTGAAATGTGATGTCTGCACTGTGGATCACTGTTCTTGATGCCTGTAATCCAATCCAATCTATTCATTAGTTCATGCTTTATTAGGTTAAAAAATAGGCTTTATCCCCTTTTACGCTTCCTTAGCTGGGCTCACTAAGTTGATTCTCCTCATGGACCCCCACCCACCAGCTTGATGTCTTATGGATATTACAGGGCCCTCTAACAAGAGAACTCTTGAGTAATTTTGCCTACTTTAATCAACTGCAAGTATTTTGATTGGATCCATCACAAACCCTAATGAGCAACACTAATCTGGTGCTGCCATTGCTAGGCCCCTCAATCTCTAACAGCTCTACTGGTTTTCATTACAAGCTTCAGTTCAGAACAAAAAAACCAAGAAAAATCAAGCCAATACCAAACAAACCCCACTCAGGTTTGCACCCTCCCCTCTCCCAGTCTATGAAGACTTCCATTCTTCCCTCAGCCCCAAGAAATGGGTAAAGCTCCTTGGCCTCCCCATCAGACCTGTGTCTTGGCTGGTTGAGACAGGGATCTGCTGTTGGTAATGGGGAGGATGGACTGAGAGGGAAGGAAGTGACACAAGGTTGTGGTCACATACACGTATCTCTGTAAGTTAAGCAGAGATGATAACACACACTAAGGCTATCAGCTTCCCCAACAGAGTGATGCACTTGAAGAGTCCTTCACCTAAGAGATTTGTTCCCGGGTTTGATGCAGAAGGTTGTGGTTTCTTTATCTTGATTTACTCTTAATCACTATGGACCTCCACAGTTCAGTGATGATCTACTGTGTTTGGGAAAAGGTAGCACAGATGTCTCTGTCTCCACCACTAAAATAGTGGGGGAAGAAACCTACCAAAACTTCCTTACAGGAGTGGTTTTCTTCCCCCAGAGCTTCTTCCTATGGGCTTCACCCCTCACAGCATTAACCTGGGGTTTTGGATACACCTTCCAAAAATGGAGCTTTCTGGTGACAGGGAAAAAAAAACTATCCCCTCCAATACATGGATGAAACATTAATAAATTCAATGCATTCTCTCCCTTTTTATACTACACAGAATTTGGCGTCATGACTTTTTGACAGGTAATTCTTATGTAAACTGTTGAAACCCAAACACTTTGGAGCAGTTTCACTTAATTCACTTGCTGTGGTTACAAGAACATGTCTCTTTAAAACCCCAGTTCGACTGTTTTCCCTTTTACTAATTTGCATTTGATTTATAATATACAATTAGACTTGGAATTTATTGTTGGGCATGTAGAAATTTTTCTTGCTTTGCAACTGGTCTAATACAAACTGCTCTGAAATCAATCTAATGTCTCTCATTTATTTCCAGGAAATGAACCATCTCTTCAAATCAAACAATAATTTTGTTTCCTTAAAGTACCCTGCTGAATTTAATGATCAGGGGTTGCCAGTTGTCTAGAAAAGCATTTTTCAATGAATTTTTTTGATTTTGTAAAGGAGGCCAGAACAAATACTGGAGACAAGCTGGTAATGCGATCTCCTCCTCTGAGTAAATCCAACCTGTCAATTCATAAAATTATTTGAAAAGTCAGTAAAAATGGCATTCATCAAATATTGGTAACTGAAATACTTACTTGACAGAGATGATTTAGGGATGTCTGTCGCCGTAGTATTTGTGAGAATCTTCTGGACACTGCAGGAAAGAAGAGATACATATTTACATACTGTGCTAAATAAAGATAATTATAATTAATATAGTTAATATAAGTATAATTAATTCAGAAATAATTAAATTAAAACAAGAACAACAACAAAAAAATAGATCCAGTTTCCTATACAAAATTTCCTATACAAAACTGGGCTATTTGAGTAAAATTCACGGAAATAGCCCAGTTTTAACTTAATTTAAACCTTGACCTAAACCCTTAAATCTGGATGCTCAATCAATTTTACAGAGGCATATTACAATCAATTATTTATAGATGCTGTGAATAATGAGGTGACAAGAGAAACATAGAGGACAATGGAAAAGTTTTGCTTGTTCAGCATAGCGAATTTTCTCTTGCTACACAAAGGAACTGACGAACAGAAAGAACTATTTAATAGAAAGAAAAATGTTGGTGCAAGAACAAGTGCACATAAAATTACAATAGCTACATTATGCGTGGAAATGAAAAAAGGTTGTTAAATCTTCATGCAATCAAGGTTTGGAGGAGCCTTTTGGCTGGACTAGTAGGGGCTAAACTCTGATCCAGTTTCAGGTAGAATTTGATCAAAGTTTCTGAAAGCAATGGCATGACATACTAATACATTATGGGTTGAAAGTCCAGGATGTACTTGCCAGTCCTCTGTTCCCAGTTCAGTTCTTTGCGAGTGATATAGACCTGGTATTAAGATATTTCCTATTCTTGGAAAATGAGCTTTTACAATGTTCTATTGTGCATTTTTTGTCAGAAATAAGTGACTTGGGAACTGCAAAAATGACCAAAGCTTGCAGTTCCTCCTGTCAGTACCTCCAGTGGCTGTGCACTCTATCACAAATTCTGATGAGGAGGAAGCAGCTGCAGAAGCAACAAAGGCTCATGTAAAAGGCAGGGTGCACACAATATTTTCCTTATATCTAAAGCACCAGATTTGCAGGTCTATCCAAAGAGACGTTAGATGTGGTCACAGGGTGAGTTTTCCCTCCATACCGTACAGAGGCAGTTAAAAAATATACGTTGGGAATGACTAGAGAGTGTACTGTCCATCTCTTTCTGTCTGCCTATAAGATTGGAAAAGATTTTGCTGTTGAAGATTCTCAATATTTTTGAACTGAAAAAGATGTGGTAAATAATATTCTCAGTTCTGACTTAGTTTAACTTTTAAAATAAATTAGTAAACAATTCAAACCACCCTGAAATTAGTTGTTCCAACCTCCCTCCTGACTGTTGTCAGTAACATATACACCTAATTTTCCACGCTGATCAAAATAGTTAATCCTTCTCCTAAATTAGTTTTTTTTTTTCCCCTTTAACTTTGTGGTGTGGAATTTAGTGCTCATGAAAGGCAAAGAATTGAGAGCTGTGAAATAAAGCAGGCTTTATCAATAGGTGATGTGCACTGCAGGCATCTACAAAGCACGTCTGAAAAGGACTAGTGCCCTTTCCTGTGGTGACAGGGTAATTTGATCTCCTTCATTTTTAACTCTGGCACTTTTTTGAGTAAGGGCCTCAAGCTGTATTCAAATTCTGCTAGCCTAAAGGTTTGTTTAATAATTTTCTTTGCCTAATATCATCCTTAATGTTTGCTTACTATCAACAAAATTAATTTCTTATCAGAACCCACAAGAAAGAAAAAGAAATTCTCATTTTGTGCAGTGCCTCATTTAAGTAAATGAGATTGGTTCTCATGAATAAGTGGAGATTCTAAGTGAATGCAAGATTTATAATGATGACAGGTTTTAATTCCTAAAAGAACACTAGTCTCACTTCCAATTAATTTGCAATCAATAAACATTGTCCATCCCAGTTTAACAGGAGAGAGACGGGGTAATACGTACACTCAAATTTGATATTTCGTAGGTTTTCTGGCAAATCATGAAGAGCTACTTTCAGCCACTCATCCAGTTGCTTTGCAAACTTTCGGATCACCTGCGTCAAACTGAAAAAAGGAATCACAACATCACATCATGTTTACTCTGTGCATTGTACTATAAAATCTGTGAACATGTGAAGACCATGAGTCATTTATTTATAACTTATTATGCAGAGTTTCTAAAGTATTTTGGTTTGTAGGCATGAAGAAAAACTTCTGAAACTTCTGACAACTTCAAGAAAAGCAAAATTTATCACCGTGTTCAAAACCTCACATCTCTGTATGGCATTGCTTTGATACTTACAAACAGTAATTTTATTTTAAATAAAATCATTCCCACTCTCTACAGATATAAATTCACGACTGTTTAAACAAGACAATAAACCAGGATTCGGATTTCAGCTCAGCTGCGCCCACATTTACACAGATGTACAAAGGGATATTCAAGTGGAGCAACAGCCAGCTCTGCTGCAGGCCAGGGCCAGTGAGTGAGTGATGATGGTGGTGGAGAGAGATCTTCAGGCCAAGCCCACACAGGTGGGGGAAGTGGAGGTGGAGCAGGATCTGCCTGCTGAGCCCTGCACAGGACTGAGGCTTTCCCAGAAAAGTGAGATTTTGCTCTCTTGCTACCCTTTCCTGATGGTTTCATCATTTCTTGTTAAACTTGGTAGGCAGCTTGTTCTGCCCTTCTTGGAATCCTCAGTATAAAATGACAGTTCCCAGGAACAGCTGCAGAGTGTTGTACAGGAGATCCCAACAGCTGTTTCTGACAGACAAAGCTGCCCTGCCTGTAGCAATACTAGAAATCCACAAATGAGAGAGAAAAGATACAAGGAACTTTCTCCCTTTCAACCACAAAGCTCTTTCTGTTTGTACTCCTAGCACACTGCACTGACAACAGAGGTGGTAAAATAACCATGGCCATAGGCCTGCTCTGCTCCACAAAAACACCTAAGGAGAAGAGGGGATGGATGACAACCACTGGGCTCACTAAAAAGTGCCTTTTCTGGATAGCCAGAATTTGTTCCCAGGAAGTATCTCAGAGGATTCTGGCTGAGTCAGCAAGATTTCCTTCAGGAGCTTCCATTGCAATGAGACCCTTCTTCACCCCCTCCAGTGCAGGCTATGGCTTAATAGCCACAATCTGGCCCTTTATATGCATTACAAAAGTCTATATTCACACTCAAGTCTCTCCTTATTTGCTATGAAAGAACTAAGCAGCTTGAGAAAAGGACTGCTGTTCTGTTTAATCCTTCCAATGAAATAGATTTGGGGGGGTGAGGGGCAAAGCCTGTAAAAATGTACATGTCTTATCAAGAAAAGCCCATGCTTATAGCAGATTTCTTGTGTAAAATACTTTCCCTTTAGCAGTCATGGAATGCACACAGGAGAGAAGAACAACATCCTGAAGACATTTTCCTTGATTAGAGACACTTTGAAATCTTAAGGGCTAAATGCACAGCACAAATAAAAAACCCCTACAGAAATATTCTTAACAAATTACTCAATGACAAGAACACATCAGTCAAATAATATTAAAGGTGTACAAGACTATTTAGAAAAGGATGGTTTCCTGATGTTCATGTTAGTAAAACCAGAGGGGGAAACATGTTGACTGTACTCAGTGATTACACTTTTTGCTGCGGATTGTTATCTCTGTCCTGCTTTACCTCTATAAACAAGACTTTTTGGACTTATGTGAATGCCAGGTAGGAAGGGACCAGCTGAAATCTACCACATGGATGGAAAAGTGAATTTAGTTTGACCAAAAAAAGACGCAAATACTTCTAAAAATAAGTGATCCTAAACCAATCATGCTTCTGTTTTTCATGGGATAGTGTTTAAATTAAACCAGCTTGTTCAAGGTTTCACAAGTATGATCTTCATGGTTTTTATTCCCAGCAAGCAAGGTGACAACTGGGTTCTAAGAGCGTATACAGAGATAAGTTCTTAGGTTGCAGTGGCTGAATATGCATGTGAGTATTTGCAGACAGAGCAGTTGGGCATAACAATGATTCAGAACAGTTTTGCTGTTACCTCAGACTAGCTGAAAAGCTCCAGACATTTTCAGAAGACAGTCTGCAACCTGCAGACTTCTGACATTTCCTGAAGGCTGGGACATAGCTGTCAGCTGAACGTTGAGAAATCAAGAAGAAGGTGGTATCCTTCATCACATAAAAATCCCCAACTCTCCAAATTTTTCATAATACAAGCCTTGTTAAAATATGAACATCTTTTCAGAAACATGTATGCTTTTCAACTCCTTTCAAATGACACTGTGATTTAAAGTCAGAAAACCGGTAGCAGCAAGCAGCTCTCTGACAACTGGTGTGATTCTTATAGAAAAGAAATATAACAAGGACAGCTGATCTAGAAGGGGTCAGTTACCTGTCAGGTAAAGCTTGTAGTACCGTTGGCATCAAAACTCCAGAAATTGCCTTGTACAGAATCGAGTCACAAACTCCCACTATATTCACTACAGTTGAAGAACCCAGTACAGGCAGCATATGAGGAGGCATCCCTTGCCAAAAGTGCAGAAGAAAACTTTGAACCTGCAGTCACGAGAAGAAGCAGGGATGTTAAAATTAAAATAATCAAGGGCCACAAACACCATTCTCTTTAAATGATCGTGCTTACACAGCATGTGTTTTAGCCCCAGAGCTGGGCTAATGGGTGAAACTCAGGCAAGGCAAGTTCTTTAACTCATACTGTAACAGTAGCACACGATGGGATAATCAACCAAAGGGTGAGGAGACTCTCGGAGTTGGTGACAGGGAGTCTTTGTGTTACTGTAGTAGACACCCATGGGAATCACTGGATTTTTACCTTCTGTCAGTGACTGGTAAGTGTAACTCTTTGGCTTCCACATGCCAAGCCTTTTTCTCTCTCTTTGCATTCTGTTCCTGTGTACAAAGGAATATACTCTAGGGCTTGGTGGAGGGAGGGAGGGAGGGAGAGGAGGACAGCACATGGCTTACCGGGGTCAATATAGCAGTTTCTGTCTTTGCTTTGGAAAGAAACACTGCACTTTTGGATTTTGTCTTTCCTCCACTATGAAGGAAAGTGGAGGAAAAAGTGGAGAAAAGCAAAAAACAAAAATAGGGGGGAGACTTCAGACACAGCAAAATATATCTCTGAAAATTTTAATTTAGGAAATAAAGGTGTTATTCAGAGAATGATATGATCATTCACCCCTGGTGTTCCACAGGGGTCAGAACACCAGCATTCACAAATGATGACTTTCTGCATGCAATCTGCAGTGAAGTAAGCATCCACGCCATGTATAGCCAAAAATTGTTTGCCATTTATATGTTGCTGCTGCTCAGCCCCTTCCCTACCACAGATCCTGATAAACCTAATAAAATATAGCATCTTGCTCTTAAGAAACTGTTCTAAGACTCGCAAAGCTAAATTTCCTGAATGTCACTTATCTTTCTCACATGGAAACTTCTAGACTGAGTACAATGGTGCAAAACCAGCTTTAAACCAGAAGAATGTGAGAATTAAACAGTGAGAAGAAGAAAAGCAGGGAATTTCTTTCCATTGTTCAGAAGACAGGGCCAAAAGGCCTATTTTCTTTCATTTTTTAAAACATTTATTTATTTTTTGACCTGAATGTCATATTTGAATCAGGTCCTCAGTATCTCTATAGCCAGATTTATTACCCTGGATAAGAAGCCTTCTTCCCATGTTATATAAACCTGCTTGAAAAATAAACATTTTATTTTTCAGCTCTAATTACAGAGCTGTCTGCATGCACTGCCAGAAACCCCTCAGATTCAGTCAGATATGAACAGTTACAAGCCTTATCCACCTCTAAGTGATGGTATTGACTGCCGAGCAGTGTGTGTGTGCTCCTAGCTGCACTTCAGCATAACTGAGCAACTGGAGACTTCAGTTATGGCTCTCTGGGATATCTGGGAGGCTGTAATCCCCCCACCACCCTGCATCATTGCTAACAGACCAGCAGAGCCCACTGTTGTGGCTGTGACACCTGCCCTGCCTCTGCTGAGGACTCAGAGGAATTCCTTTGGACAGCTCAGTCCCAACAAAAAGCTTCGAAAAGTTGTGGTGGACACACTTCTTGAGTTGTAAGAACTGGATTGTCCAATATCTTGTAAGGGGATATTGCTACCTTAATACTGCTGGAGAACAGAGGACAAAAACGTTCTTCTTGCTTTTGTTCCTTCAACTCACACAGCGTTATAAGTGAGGTTTAGTGCTATCAGTCACGTATTATATACTCAAGTACAGCTATTGTTCATTGCTCCTGAAAGGCATCAAGCACCACAAACCCGTAAGTCTGTAATATAACATGCAAAATCAGGTCTCAAATCCACTGATACCTTATGTATCATTAAAGTGCAACTGCAGTTTCTAACCATACCTCGTCAAAGTTTGCTCTTATTACAGTGTCTAGTATCCTCTGACAGTGAGTTCTATACATCATAATGAAGGTAGAAACCTGAAAAAGAATGAGGGAGACACACAAGATCATTCTGCTTTAAGAAATCCACTTTTAAAACATCAGAATACAGAGAACAGAAGAAGCAAGTTTTTCTTATCTATGCGCAACTGCAAAAATAATGAAATCAGTTAAAGTCTAGTTAGATTAGCTGTAAGATGAGTTTTCTTCTCAAAAGTAATTTTTCCCTTTGAATTCATGGATTTTTCTGTCAATGGGGATTCTTCAAATGTAAGAGAAGCAAAAAGCCTCAGTGAGATCAAAGACGAGAATGTGGCCCTAATTAGGACATAAAGAACTAAAAAACCCTATTCTTTTGTCCACTTCACATTGATACTACACATGTGAATAGAACCAGAAACCTAGCAAGCTCAGCCAAGAGAAGCCAGAGCATTTTTGTCATATGTGCAGATAGGATTCTCTGAATTTCTACTCTAGAAGGACAAGAAATGCACAAAGTCCCTCTCTGCTCAAGAAAGCATTAGAACTGTTTTACAGTTTGCCAATCAAGTGTGTTCACAGATGAGAGGGCTGTAACATATTTTAAAAGTTGCCCTTAAACATCACATAATTTTAAAAGTTACCCTGCTGTATGCAATGTAACTTTTAAAAAAATGTGCATGGGCGTTAGAAAAGTTGTACAGCTGATAGTGTCAGCTGCTTATTACAAGGAAAGATATTTCTTCCTATTAGATGAAGTAATTCAGTCCCCCATAAATCAAGTCAAAGCATTATTAAACTGACTTTAGTTTAAAGTCTTTATATATTAGACAAAGCTTTCATCCAGAGCAGGGGAAAAAAAAAAAAAACCAAGACAAGCTGAGAAAAGATTTCCAAAGTGTTACCTTCTCCTCTGGCAGACTGGCTGGCAGATTTAGATCTTTGACATTTGGAAACTCTGGCAGCAATGTTCCTAGTTTGGATCGTGGTGAATACGCCACTGTCTGTTTGGTTACTTCTTTTTTTCCTGTTTCGTTGACCCAGGCTGCTCCTTTTTTAGAATACATCACATCATAATACTGGGAGTTTTCTTTCACTGCAATTCCATAATAATGGTACCTGATACATAGAGATGTGTATTTTATAAAGCAGATTGTTTGAAAATGAAAGAAAAGTATATGGGGGCAAGGGAAACTGATAATGCAAATGATTTCTACAGCAAAATAGACTGAGTTTATATATTATTAACAAGCATTGATTCAGTAGCAGAGTACTGAGGTAATATTTTGAGCTTACAATTTTCATTCCTTGTGATAAAAGTAAGGTGACTCTGTTGTAGGGGAGGAAAAGAATGTACTTCCATTTTTAAACTTTTTTGTTTAAAAAAAAAAAGCATCCTAAAGCTACTTGTTGGCAGAGCTCTGCTGTGCAGCTGCTCCTTTAGTTCAGCAATAAGCAGAGGTACAGACCCTCTGGACTGGCCCTTCTGTTGTTACTTCAGCTCCCTGATTCTCAGGCTCTTGAGGGCTGTTTTGGTCCCTGAAAACATGTGTCTTTATTGCAAATAAGTTGATCAGAAATGTTTAAAAAATGGAAAATACTGCAACAAAAAGGAGGGGCGGGAAGCTTGTGTTGGAAAACAATGAATGGTAGGAAATGCACAGTTCCAGTGATTTCCATCATACCCTAGCATCAGCACTGGGCTTTGATCAGTGAGGGATGCTACACAGCACTAACGCTGTCTGTGCAGACCACACTGGAAATTGCAACATGGCTGTGCTATAGAAACAGATTGGTGCCCTTATGGCATGAGTTTGTGCTACGACTCAGCTTTATCATAGGTGCTGATTTAAACACTGATTATCAAGCAAAACTCTTGCATCAAAGCAGCTCTAGGCACCCAGCCCACCAGCTAAATTTGTAATGATTACAAAAGGCATCACAAGATTGTACTGCTGGTATCCTTTTGCTTCAGCCATATCCTACACAGAATTTTCAGTGTTCCTCCACTTCTCTCCTTATAGCCTATCAAAAGTCTATCAGATCATGATGAGACACTGTCTTCTGGATCCCACTATGGTGGCACAAGAAGTTTCCATCTCTGGATGCTTCTTTCACTCTTCAGTCAGTTACTATTTCAGTGCTGCCACCAGATCTGTTCCCTTGAACAAATACAAATTTCCTTTCAGCAGTTCTACAAAGGTCATCAATGAAATTAATTGAAGAGTAGCATCTACGTAATGGTAATTTAAACTAACTGATGACTTTTCCTTTTTCCACTCAGAGTCATCCATCCACAGATCAGTGCCTGTCATAATCCCCAGCAGAAAATAGTGGCAATGAGCTGGAAGCCCAAACTTTACTATCAGCACAGATGGGCTGAGAGGAGGCCTGGGGTATAGTAGCAAATTTCTAGTATGTGGTTCCCTGGCCATACCCACTGAGGACATTCCTTATTTTCCATTAAAAATAAAAGCTATCTTGAACTCAACATTGAATACTCCAATGAAATATCTTAAAACATTACACTGACATGGTATGAATGGAATTTCCTAGTTTCAATAACTGATAAAGTAACACTATTGGCTCCAAATTCTCCCATCAGAGCTTAGGCCAAAACATGCATTCTAAAGGAGAAACCAGCCTCCAGACTTCCTAACCTGTTACAGGTAACTAATGGCAAGTTTGTACTGGGGTTACAACACCAGCTGTAGAAGTTTGGCTTTTAGCTTGAATGGTGACACCTCCAGCTCTCAGTAAAAGTGCTTGGTTTGGTCCCTGGTAGCTGCCAGGCAAGCACTGCATGTAAGAGCCATAAAATTGACAGGTGGCTTGTGTGCTGCATCTGGGGCAGGGGAACCCAGAGGAAATGCTGTGGGGAGCCAGGAGCACTAATTGCTCAGGGAAGGGTGGGAAGAGGGAAAAAGTCAGAGTAAGCAGGACAGAAAGGCTTGTGTATTTTAAACAGGGGTCAATCTCATATCAAGTTTTGTCTTAAATCAGTGAAGGAAAAAAAAAAANTGACTTTCAACATGTTATTAGGAAATCTATTATCCAATTATCCAGCCTGTGTTATCCTCCATGATACTGTTTATAAGAATGTAAATGCTACCTAAATACAAAGTAAAAAAAAAGCAAGCTTGGAAAATGTAGTAGAATTCCATCTATTTAATTCCTGTTATACTGCACTTCACAGTAAACTGCATAAAAGAATTTTCCATTTATCTTCAAAAATCATATAAACAATACTAGTCAAATTAACTCCAAAATCTTTCTAGATAGTTTCTTGTTCAGTAATTTTACCATCCCAAAGGGCAAAAACTCACTGGAGTAGTTTACACAGATTCTTTTCCAATTACTATTTTGTATTTCTATCAGAAAAAAACCCCAACTTAATTCAATAAACAGGGCTTGAAAGTTTGATATGTAGAAGAATAACATGTAGAAGAATAACAAAATCATTTTTGTGTTCAAGTGGAACACTTTTTACCCTCATGGATCTGTTATATACAGCACTCCTTTAAGGAAAGAAGCAACATTCCTTTCACACCATGTAGCTTACACTGGTTTAGCTCACACCTTGTGTACCAAATTGAAGCGTTTCAGACTACAGTACAGAAAGAAATTGGCTTTTATGCTCAGCTGCCTTCTCACAGCTCACCTGTGGTGGAACTATTTTTAAGCTCAGTGCGACAGATAACAGCTGCATGCTTACATAATAAACCAGCTGCAAAACAGAGAGCTCACAACTGATGGCCTAGAGTACAAGGCAGCCATGCTATAAAAAGACTGAAGGCAGAACAGTGTGAAGTCAGATAATCTTAACCACTTCTACGGCTGAATTTCCTTTGGCAGTAGCAGGGAAGTGGAATGAAAACAGTACTGGCAGCAATCGGTCAGCACAGTTGGTGATAAAGGGACTGAAGTGTTAATGCCTAAAGCAATTTCTTTACATAACACTTAACTGGAATGCAGTCAGATGCTTCTGAAAACAAAACCAGAGCTCAGTTACAGCTGTGCTATGTCTACCAAGGTGAGTATTTTATGCTAAAGTACAGCACGCATGTGGTTTCTCTCTGCATGTGACAGAAACCCCTTATTTGCTAGATATGGAACCATTGCACAAGGGGCATGAAAGGAGTATGTGATGTGAAAGCTGCTCTGACAGGCAGGCAGGTTAGGGGGAAATTGTGCAAGAAATACTAAGTCTCACTAACTTTTAGCTTCCGTGAGAGTAAAAAGACAGCTTTTGGAGGTACAAGACACCTCTAGTCAGCAGATCAAGTGTGTCTTGCCCTCTGCGAGACTCCTGGAGCTATGGGAGGAGCCCTAGTTTGGAAATAAAGCAGTGCTCACTCCTTTCATTAAATGGAAGAACTAGTAACAAAGTCGTAGCTGATGCTAGGATGATTTGATGGCCGATAGGGGGTACTCATATGGATGTGTCCACAAAGCAACTTGTGCACACTTTCACTCTGTCTTTATGAACCTCCACAAAACTTACATTCAGTACTAAATCCTGACTCTCTGATTGTGGACCT
The DNA here is from genome assembly GCA_013400735.1 of Pomatostomus ruficeps. NCBI lineage: Eukaryota > Metazoa > Chordata > Aves > Passeriformes > Timaliidae > Pomatostomus > Pomatostomus ruficeps. The sequence goes on from VYZT01040246.1 coordinate 18,349, forward strand.
ATCATGCTTTTCTAGCATGCTGTTGGGCTAGCTCAGAATTTCCACCTGAGATATTTCTGGTGGTTTTGATGAGTGATGTTATAGCAACTCTGAATTTGCATTCGGGAATGGATTTCAAATCTTCAATTAGCTGATTAAATATGTCTGCTCTAGGAAAAGAAAGCTTAGTTATAAAAACTAAGAAAATGTCAAGCTAGGGGAGAGAACATTTTGTCCCGTCAAAGAAATACTACTTTGCGTGGACCACTTATTAGAAGAGCACAGTCAATCTATCTTTAATGACAGTTCTTTTAGCATCCTAGTTTCTTTTTTTCTTTAACGAACAGGTCGTTCTAGCTTCAGTACGTAAGCTCAATTCTAATAGCATATTTCATTCTCAGCATTTAGCAATATTGTGTTTTTCAAGATTTATTTTGAAAGAGAAGCTTTACCAACAAAATTTTGCAAATACACCAGCTCACATTTCCATTTCCCTTTCCACAGTTTTTCACTTGTGATCTATAGACACTACACTTTTGCTGCTCTGTAGGACTGTGTTAAAGCTAATCAAGAAAAGCAGATTTTATTATGTGAGGGGCCTTATGCTTGCCAGAAAAGGATTCACAGCTCCACTGGAAAAGTTTCATGGATTCCACAAGAAGAAAAACAGTATAAAAACATCACTGTATCCTCACATCTTATCAACAACTGGAAAAAGTCAAATACCCCAGGAAGCGCATTCTTAATTCTGAACCAGTTTCTCATTCCAGAATTAGGATGAACTGTTTTCAGAAAATACCATCTTTTGGGTAAGGCAATAAGCTAATTCTTTAATCTCCTAAAGGTATGTTGGATTTCATTACATGGGAAAAACAGTGGTTAAATACAGTTTTGTGGACAATTTCAGTTTAAGTCAATATATGTTCCTACCTAAATTCTAAAGAGCATTCTGACACTTGTCCTCTAGCCTGAAACATGATGCTAACCAGTTGTCCCTTCCCAGCCTCCAAGACTGTGTGAATGTCCTTTACGTTGTGTAGAGTTAGCTGAGATGAAAAACAATACAGAAAATATTGCTGATCAAGTCAGTAAAAGAGCTCCATTAGACCACCTTTGCAGGATCACTGCTGAATTGATAAGATAAGGTAAAGACTACAATAGTGTGGTGGCACAGATTCTTTCCCATGGGAATTTTTCTCTTCTTCTTCCTGTGTTTTATAAATAAAGTTTAGATGTTATTGAAACGGTCTCTGGAAAACATGGGCAGTTCTAGCCTGGCCAATCGGCCTAGGGGGAGGTTTTGGATTGACCCAATCGGGATGACCTTTGAAAAGTCTAGATAAAGTTTTATAATTAAATAATAAATTCGGATTTATGCCACTCGACCGTCTCAATTTCTTCACTCAGCTAGCGGTTCAACAGCGACACAATAGGACCTCCATCAAAATTGGTTTTAGGGCCCCAACAGGAAAAATTATTCCCTGTTCTCATATGATTCCATTCAGTACAGCCAGAACCAGATGAGGCCCTGTGAGAGATGATAATAATACCATACACTGCTTACTTTGATTGGCCTCTGGTTCCAAGCCTTCTTGTCGTTAGTTGTGGAAACTGTTGTCTTATTATCTGCAAACAAAAAGAAATGATATTAAGGGAAATGGAAAAACACCTATATTAATACTTAATTCAATATGGACTTTGAAGACAGAAAAGCAGAAAAACTGTATTGTGATGTCAATAGAATATGCGGTAGGAGAAATCAGAAATAAAGCTCCTGATTTTTTCCATTACTGAAAGAAGGAAAAGAGACTTTAAACTTCACTATAATTCCATTAACTACCATTAATTTAAATACTTTCATACATATTTCCTAAAAAGTCTAAACTAAGAAGGATTGTCATTAGAATTGACCTACTATTCATTTATGTCACTTTGCAGGATCAACAAAGTTCTCTACAGACTTTTCACAAACCTGCCACTAAACACTTCTTTTTCTAAAAGATGATTCTCTGAAAAGATTTTGGTATTTGACAGAGGCATAATTTCTACCAAGGAAAACTCCTCATGGCATTTGTAAAGATACCTCATGTTGTCCTGAACAATGTTCATTTTCTTTTTTTCTTTTTTTTTCTTTTTGATGGTAAGGGGGTGAGATGTTGTCCTGAACAATGTTCATTTTCTTTTTTTCTTTTTTTTTCTTTTTAATGGTAAAAGGGTGAGATGTTGCCCTGAGTTTTGCAGTGTAAATTCTCTCATACTTTTTCTGTAAACATGGCCATGGTTTCTTAGCAACTATCTATGCTTTTCCTGTGTTTATAATTCCAGTATACTGGGTGGAGAAATATGATAGACAGGTACTTTGACCAGTGGAATTAAGAGGTGTTGATTTCTACCTCCAATCCACGGTGATTTGTAAAAACATATCAATAAAGGCAGAGGGTTCTGCCCTCTCTCTCTTTCTGCCCTCTCGGTCTGCCGTCTTGGTGTGGTCCTTGTTTGGCTCTCCTTGGGGCTCCTCAGCCTAGTCGGCCGGCCTGACCTCGTGCTACAACCTCATAATCAATTTATCCCCTATGGAAAACAAGCGAATCTCAGAGACAGCAGGATGTCATCAAGAATCCAAACTCTAATGTGTCAGCAGACTTTAAAAGAACATTGCTACTGCAAACCAAAACTTCTTCAGTGCCAGTAGCATTTAAGGAAATTAATCAATGAACGTAGACTGTGCCTTTAGTAATCAGAGCCTCTATCAACCAGGCTAATCCTGATGGAAAAGCTTTGCTGTATTTGCTGGAAAGGAAATGCTCAGCAGTTCACAGGATTGAACTAGATCCTCAGTGGGGTCTGCAGTAGAAGGAAAATTTTTCTGCGAGAACAGTCATGCCACACAAACAGCAGTAAGCCTTGATGATTTACTCGCAAAGGAGTTACTTCCTTTCAAAATTTGTAATCCATTTTAATTGTGGTTTTGTTACATAAATTGCTAAATGCTTCCTATTTGGGGGGCAACACCAACTAATATTAAAGGAAAACAAGCCTGCAAGATGGAATATAACTGTTCAACTAGGAAAAAAGTAAATTTAAATTGATTAAATAATATAGATTTTTTTTCTCCATTAGCCATTTTGCCATCATGATAAATATTTAATCCTGATTGATGACTGAAAACTTTGGAACATGTATTTAGATCCGAAGGTGCTATATAAATAAAGACATTACAATGTCACATATTTGACCATTTCTTCAGTAGTTTTTGTGGTACCTTTTTAGCAAAGGTACAACCATCTTCCCTTAGTATCCTGTAAAAATTGACCTGTGTTGGTTTCCAAGAGCTTTGCACAACGTGGCTGATGTCAAAAATGCAGCAGAGACTGAGTCGCTAGGTTGTTCAGCTTTAATTTCTGGAGCAAAACTTCAGCAAACAGTAAAACACTTTTGTGGAGCTGTGAAAGTTCAGCCTAGCTGTTTGATAAATGAGCAGACAGGCAAGCAGCCCTTCTTTCTTTTTTTGTATGGATTCAATGAAGCCTGCCTAAAGAACACCACATGCTGTTCCAGCTACTGATCTAACATTCCGCAACATCTCAGCCTTCCAAATTCCCTTTAATTACACATTAATCCCACCCCTCTCTCTTTCATTTTCTGCAGACAGGGTTGGGGGCTCCACAAGGCTGTGGGAAAAAAGGCAGTGTTGAAGAACTACTTTCTGTGGATGGTTTTTTTGGGCTAAGGGAATTTTTTTTAGGGTTGGCTGTGTCGTTTTTTGGTTGTTTTTTGGGGGGTTTCTTTGTGTCACTTGCCATTCAGAAAATATCATCCCTCTCTGAAAGCTGCTTTTACAGCAGTTAACTTAATTTAAGAGATAGTTTTACTCTATTTTTCCTTTTGGAACAACATCAAACCATATTACTTTCAAGTCTTTCTAGTAGCAGTGAAGTGTTACAATGCACACTGTAAATGCTACTTTATGAACCATATGCCATGGGAGTTCCTGGGATTTAAATAAATCATCCTATTTCTACATACCAGGGCAGAGGTGATCAGGAAAAGAGAATAATAACAAAGCAGTTGATCAGATGATCCCTTTCTCTTTTCTTTGTTTCTTTTTCAAATCCAGCACATTTTAAGTGAGATACACCTCTCAGAATGTAGCTTAGAAGCATGCATCTCTTAAAACACTATTTCCCAGTAATTTACAAAACAACAACAAAAAAGAATAATGAAGCAAACATTTGAAATAAAAGTTAGGACTTTTTTATCTAATGCTGCATATGTAAAATATAACATGGTCTACTTACACTTACGTGCTTGTACACATAGGCATGGATATTAATGTTTGTGTTTGGAATAAAACTAGTCAAGTACTAAAAGAACTCTCCGTTCATATAAATGTTTATATCCAGCTATGCTTATGTAAATCTCTGTGCAATGATAGTGGTAAAGGCAGGAAGATTTCCCTGAAAGGGGAGAGAAAGTCCGATCAGGCAGAACTAAGTGGAGTCCACTGTGTGCTGAAATCAGCGGAAAAAGCAGAGACCCCAATATGTTTGGCTTTTTTTAAATTTAAATCATTGTAAACCTGAAAAATCACTGCACAAATATGTCATTCTTGGTTTAATGTTTATTAACTTTTAAAGACCTATAGACAAAATGTGTTAATTTTACAGTTGTTTGGGAAGGGAAGTGGGTTCTAATTGTCAAACAGGAAAATCCAGGTTTGGATCTGAAAACCAAGTTGGATCATTTTCCTCTCATCACTGCAGTGAGGTTGCACACGCAAATGAATCAAGACCAGAGTACGCAGTCTGAGCTGCTTTCTGAATGGAGCCCAGTCCCTGTTCTCACAGCAGTTCTGGCTTCTCAACAGAAACAGTGGTAAAAAGATCTCATGGGTGGTATCCAGGGGAAGTTTGGGGTGAACAGATCTTTTACCACTGTCCTTCAGTGGAGCTAAAATTTCATCTCACACTTCTCCGAAGTGACCATAATTCCAGCTGCCCTGTAAGATCTGCTGAGTAAAAAGGTACAGGTTTAACATTTTCCAAATAGAAGTTCACCTAAGTTACATGGCAATTTTGACTGTTAGGTATTATTTTAGGCTACATGGCTTTTTGGTTCTGAGGCAGATGTAGACCAGGAATTTCACATGGAAATAGCCTCGGTCCCTACTATGCTAACCTCAGAAAATAAATGTTCCTGCAATTTCTTTCTCAGTTACTGAACTTCAGTATGTTCTCCCTCTCTTTCCTCTATGCTCTGCTTAAGACATGATCTTGCCTTCTGCCTACAGAAGATCTTCTATGCCTTTTTAAAACCAACAATATTAAGAACTGCTTTATTTATTTGCTACTCCACAGTTCTTCTGGTGAGCACCTACTGTACATATAAGATGAAGATAGAAGCCACTTCATGATACGTATATATTTTACACTTTTTCAGGGGACTATATCCAGGCCAGCATTTGTTTAACATTTCTGCAGACAATCCTGACGGGTGGTTTTCAGAATGCCTGTGCAGGTAGAACATACAAGGAAATAACAAGATTTTTATCCCACTTCAGCTTTTTAAACCTAGCAGAGGTGTCTGAATAAACTTGAATGAAATATCTAGTTACTTGTATTTCTGGTCATTCTTAAAATAAGGCAATAAAAATTAAATGGGCTACTTGAGCATACATGTAAAACAGAGAAAGCTTTATGAGCAACAGCTAGAGAAATGCACTTCCTCTGTAAGGGTTTGTGTAGCAGTCTGCACAATCTATCAACCTGAGGCACTGCTAACTGCAGGAGCTGCTCTGTTACCCACAAATGGCTGCAAGGGTGCATTCCTCCAACCTGATTACTGCCAGCTGTCATTTCTGCCTCTGCCTCTCTCCCCACATCTCCAGGACTGTAACCTTACAACACAAGCAGATCCAGGCTCAGCTTTAAAATGAGAAATTACAGACTCACAGAATGGCTTGACTGGGGAGGGACCTTAAAGATCATCTTATTCAAAACACTCTGTCACCATGGGCATGGACGTTCTGCTTTCACCACTACGCTGTGACTCATCAGTCCTCATCGCATTCACTATCAAACTGTGAGCTCTATGTTTCCCAATTATTCCATCTAAAATCATCTATGGTATGTCAAAACAAATCAGGGAAAAGAAATCTTATAATGCATCTTACGTGTCTGCCTTCATGCAAACAAATAAGGATGGAAGAAACCAGAGATATCTGGAAACTTCTGAAGTAAATTTTTTCCTCCTTTCTTTCTCAAAATATTAAATTTTACTCTGGGGCAACAGGCAGAGGATGGCTTTTAGAAGTCTTTTCACTGCAATAATTTAAATTCCTGCTTTTCAAAAGGCATGATCATTTTTTCAGTGCACCTGGTCTAGACGGATGTTATTCTTCATTACTCATATTCTTTTCTATTTGACATAATTCTGGCCTTGCTTTTAGAACTTCACAGAGTAGTGAAATAAGATCAAATTAAGTTGCAACTCAGCAATTGCACACTGCCAGAATGAGATATGGATTCCAGGCTCTGTACTCCCTAGCTCTGTGAGATTCTACAGAGATTCTACACACAGTGGAATAAATTCTCTTTCCTCCCGTAACAATTCTTCATAACAGGGCCTGGTTCTGTTTATCTCAATTCAAGTTTCAAGTCCCATATCTAGACAGCATGTTTTTCTTTTATGAAGTCAGGTATAGAAGATGTGTGTTTATTTACCAACTTCTATTATGGTGTTTCTGTCTTAATATTCTTTGCCGTGGCAGCAGCAAAGTCAGTGATGCCAAACATAGCTATATTCTCACAGAGCTATGCTTTCCTTATTCTCATTGCTGTGAAACACAAGCAACACTGTGTAAACAGAAGGAGAAGAGGCATGACTGCGTCTACACCTTCTCTACCTCTTGCTTGCTTACTTGCATGTCCAGAAGGGAAGACTACAATATACAGGCTCAGTACTTTTGACCACAGATCTGTTGTATGTTTAGATTCAATAACCTTCCCATTTCTCTCCACGTACTTTCCTAAGTTTTGGAATAGAGCATGGTCTAGCTGTAGGATAAGAACTTGTTTCTAGCACTGATACATCTCAACTGATATGGCAAAGCAAGGCAGAAAAACCTGCTGACCCTTTCTCCAATGTCTGTGCCCAACTCTGCCTGCTATGGACATTAGATTCTGTGAGGAGCTCCAACTGAACTGGATTCTCTAGTGAAGCTTGTGAGACCTCTCCTCAAATTCATCTATGCAAAACAATATTCTCCTTCAGCAGTTCCTCTGGCCAGATGGAATCCAGACTAAGGCATGATCAAACAGATTACTGCGTCCCAACAAAGTTGCACACACTGAGTGCTCTGCCTCAGATCCTTAGCTGAGCTGCAGCCACTTTTGGTGCTGACTTGCTGAAACCAAGCAGATCCAAAACCCTGCACAGCTCCCCCTGCTCTGTACTGGTGCCAGCACACTGACTGCCATCCCCCAGCCTATCTGTGGGAAAAGGCTGAGCGCCAGGATCCCTGCACTCTGGCAGACCCTGGGCTGTAAGCACAGCCTCCAGGACATGGTGACAAGGCATGAGGTAAAGCAGCCCAGGGGTCACTCCATGCTTAAGGCCTAACTGAGCGCTAGATGCTTGAAGTGGCAAAGCCACCAAAACTCCCATTGCTGTAGGTCATTGAGAAAGAAAGAGTCACTCCTGAGAAACTGAGGTGTCCTCACTGGTTTTCTTACTCCCCAAGATCAAGGAGAAAAAGGCAAGAGTTGGCAACCTGCAATAATACAAGGGATCAGTGAAACAGAACCAGGGGAGCAAAGACCTTTCCAGCTGCACTGTAGGATCATCATTCCCCATACCAGCATGATTACTTGTTTCTGCAGTACTTGTATTATTATGGACTCATCAGAGGAGCTTGGCCCAGAAGATTCTGAATTGGGAAGAAAACTTGTGCTGGTGTTAACTGTCCTTCAGTCAGGAATCCTAGCTGTTAAAAAGGGATGAAGGAATAGCAGGGACTGCTCAGATAGCACTGACAGACTGATTCAATGCAATAAAAGAAACTACAGCCTCAGATTTACATTGATTTTTCCCAGTTCTATTTTTGTATTCAATGTTGTAGAAATTGCTCATAATAAAGCAAGTGCTGTTTTAATTTAAAGAGTAAATTTGGCTTTGCTATACCAGTTACTATTGAGGCTACTTAAAAGCAAATTGAGAGTAAAGAAATAAAAAACACATATTCAGGAGAAGTATCTCCTTATGAACAACAGCAGGCAATTTCCTGATATGTGCATTTCAATACAAAGACAAATCAGAATGCAATCACATCACAATGCCATTAATGAAAAGGTTTCAATAAAGGACCTGTCTGTCCTTTTTAAACATTAAAAGCATATAGTATGACAGCAAGAAACTGTAAATCCTATTTATCCTAGTCATGCTTGGAGGAGCAATTCTGCCAGCAAAACTTCTGGGCATAGAGACAGTGCATCATGATGAAAAAGGAATCTGGCTGGTACAGCTTGTACCTCTCTGGAGCAAAGTAAACTATTGGGAGAAAAAGGTTCTTTCCTAACCAATATTAAAAGTCTATTGTAAAGACCTTGCCCTTTACCCAGTGAAATGCATTCATTGGAATGTAATTTTCACTTACAGCAAAGCCAGTCAGGGAGCAACAAAATTTGTGTGAGCATGCATCCATGTTAAACCTCTTTAAGATGCCAAAATCATATAAAGGGTCCTCAGTCTGGGGGAGAACTACCCTGAGAAGTGTCAGCAACCTTCGTTTACCTTTTTAAATACTAATTTATTATTGCTTGTCAAAAGACATGACAGGAAAACCCCAAAACAAGAAAAAAAAACAAAACGGAAGAGGAAAGTATTTATCCTCCAGGGGGCACATGGGAGTTGGAAAGAACTCAGATTTATGAGGATGCAAAGCGATTTCACCACGAGACACTCAGTGTTCTATGGGAGAGCTATGGCAGGCCCTGGCAGGGGAATTAGCACGCCACAGTAAATTGAAGTAGTGAACTGAGGTCACGGAGGATGGGAGAAATCGCTGCAGATGGGGAATATTCCATCTTCGAGGGTCCTGACTAGGAGAACAGTGTACATACAGGGTCACAAAAGAAACAAGAACAAAAATCAGTGTTGGAAATAAGAGTGAAAGAGAAGCTCAAAGACCTGCCAACCCAGCTAACAGCTGGGAGCAATGGTAGAGCCAGGAGAGCCTTATGGCACTCACCCCTACACAACAGCTACTGAGGGCTTTGGAAATACTCAAAACAGTCCTGCTTTTTATTTGATTCAATAAAGGCCCTTATTCAGAATGATTTAGTTTTTGCAATTAAACCCCGTAAGAATAAGAGTCATCATCCACCATAATTCTTAGCACAGCGTGTTAATTATCACCAGCATTTTATGTTGACATGTTGCTCAGAAAAAACCCCAAACAAACATACATCTTCACAACCTTCCCTGCAGCAGGCAGCGGCAGAACTTGCAGCTGGAAATGCCTCAAACTGCTCTCCAAACCCCCAAGGTCCCAGAGCAGAGCCCAGGGCATTCACAGCACAGGGCTGAGGGGCACAAGGTTGCCGTCCTTTTTCAGTGACCTCAGCCACAGGGCTTTCACTCCCTCTGCCTGAAGACTAATTCACAGTCTGACCACATTCACTGTGAGAGAGCTGTTCTCATATGCAACATTTCATTGGTAACAACTCGGTGAGACACACCTGCCCTGCCTTACCATACCTCTCTGTCTTCTCACTGGTTCCACAGAACGTTTTCACTTGTTCTGCCTCACTTTTGCATGAAATCAAAGTATAATATGCTTTGTTCTCTACAGTAAGAGCAGGAGTTTTAACACCGGACTCTGCACTTGATGCTGAGCTGTAACAACCAAATTACAGGGCCCTCCCTAATTACTATTTAGTTAAGGTATATAAAAGAATGCAGGGTCCTGTCTTTTGCAGACAATAAAAAGTACTGTAATGACAGACGAGGTAGCACAGCAGATTGGCAAATGATGGTATAGATAAAACTGCCTGTAATTTTTGCATGTTAAATGAGTAAAACACTAAAATCTTGACTAACAAAGTTACATCTCCCTTTGTCATATGAGAATATATCACATTAATAACCATATTAGAGTATTCCTAGTTTTATGCATTCTTTATGTGGCTTAGGAATACAGGTTGCTTTTTAAAAGGTGTTTATACAGTATTTCTGTTCTTGGCTCTCCTTGTTCCTTTAATTGTTATTAGCTTGGTTTCCTCAGAAAACAGTCCGTATTACTGTCTCTGTTAATCTCTCTACTGCCCAGACCAATTTTGGTTTCATTAGTGCAATATTACCAGGTGTCTGAGGTCCAGGACATGTCCTAGAATTTTAATAGAAAACACTGTTACTTTTTACAGTTTGTTTTACTGTGCTGAACTCCACGTCTTTCTAAAAACTACCAGTTTGTTAAAGAAAAAGCCTTAATATTTAACATTGCTCACAGAGCTGAAGTTCAGGGATGAATTATAAATTCAATGTGGTCTACTGAAAGGCGAACTGTCTACAATTTCACAGAACAACCAGCTCCTTTCTCTGAAAGAGATGACAGCTGCAGGGCTCCTGATGTTTCCCAATGAGGACAAACATGTCCAGGGTCTCTGTTTCAGCAGCTAAGTGCAGAATGTCTTGAATACCACCTATTTCACTGCACTGCTTCAACTGCCTCTAAGGCATTCATGCAACTCACTTTGACAATATGGTATTTAAGTCACATGATAACAAATATTGTCTAAAACTTCATCCATGTACCTGCTCCAAAGGAGAAGCTCACTGCAAGCTATTGAGAGAACGGAGATGTGCCTTTCAGATCTTCATGCCTGTGCAGAACATTTTGTTAGCAGCAACAGGCTGGAAAGAATCAATGGGGTCTGCTCAGGTTCTGCAGAGGGAGAAGCTGGTTTTGCTTCAATATTTGCCCCACTGTTGTCTGAGGTTCCTGGACACACCAGTGCAGAAGTGCCAGTTCCCAGATGCAAAAGTAATGGCCACCCAAAGTACTAGTGTGAAACAGTACCATGATGATCTTGGGAGGCTTCCTCCCTCTCAACAAAAAGGTAAAAGGTGTCATGCAACACTGCTTCAGAAGTCTATTACAACCGAGAGGAAAACACTTGGATGACAGCACATGAAAAACACATTGGAATGTCATGATTTTTGGATGGAAGTTATAGCACCCATCCTGCTGGGTCAAGAGACTCCTACCAATGAACAGGTCTATGTATGAGAGACAGGAGAGAAGAGGAATGAAGTATTAAACAGTCCAGCATACAGGAAAATGGTGGAATCCCTGGTAAATTTATGTTCTGATGGAATAGTTCTGGAATATTTACAAGTTGTTCTGAGTTTTGCAGTTTTTCAATGTTTCTCTTTACTGTAATACTTTCTCACGCATGTTGTTGTAAACATATTTTTGTTAATTGTCTTTGTTGTTTTCATTCTATTCTCTTAGGCGGAGACATGTGATGGATTTGTCTTTTGACCAGTGTGATTGAGAGGTGGTAATTTCTACCTCTAATCTACAGTGATTTCTAAGAACACATAAATAAAGGTCAGAGGGTTCTGTCTTCTCTCTTTTTGGACCCTCCTTTGGCTCTCTCATTTAGCTCTCTCTTTTGGCTCTCCTTTTTGGCTCCTCGGGCTGGTCAGCTACGTGTGTTTGTGTCCATACAGTGCGACATTGACATTTACACCTTACAATTTACAGAAGTTTTTAGCTGCAACAGAAGTAGCATTGTGTAAATTTGAGCCTGCATGAAATCTGTTTCTTGTTTTCACTGTTCCTAAACTACATGTTGCCACTATACTTACTACTTGGTAGCAATAATATATACAATGAACTTCATTCACAATTCTGCAGTGTATTTAAACAGAAACCTGACACAGAATCTACTGAGCTATACAGGTCTTCAAAACACAGCAAACATACTAATGTTACAGCATGGTACACTTAACTTTCCTTGCCAAACTGCGTGCCTAAAGATGCACTATAGAAAATGTCCCCTCATTAAACATATTCTTCACCTACTCTTTACACAGGCACTTACCCTAGAAACATTTTTCTTGCTTTGAATACCCAGCACTTCTATAGAACAAATGTTGCAAACACTAAAAGAGAACAGCTTGCGGGACAATTGACATCAGATTCATGCCTGCAAGCATTTCTAAAGCAGTGGCAAACTCTACACTTCGGGGTTTTTTCACAGTCTACAAGTTTTAAAGGCCTGTGACACACTCTATGGTAGAATTTCAGTTTTAAATATCATCCTGTTTTTCACTGAGATGAAAATATCACCTGACCAGCAAATCCAAAATATGAACTTCGTGTAAGCTTCTAGCCAGCTATTAACAGCTACTGCTGGTGTAGAGCTTTACTGCACACACCTGGATGATGCACAGCTGCATCCATGCTAGGAGTGCAGCTCCACTGTGAATCTGGAGTTAACCACAGTGGCTCTTACTGGAGCAGGATTGGAAAGGGAAGCATGAGGAATCACAGTGAAAAGATAACTTGGCAGCCTGTGGCTGCAGTGCACACAAATGCAGCTAGATGCTTTCTGGACCTTCACATCTGGAGGCATTGTACTCCACCACGTGAATTTGCCACATCATTTGATATCGTTAACTCAGGGATCTCCATATCATTCTTACAAGAACAGAGCAGACACACTCCAGAATTCAGTGACTGGTATTTTGCCCTTCTGTTTTTAAAAATTACACATTTGTTTAAGCAGTGCCGGTCATAATGCAGATGTGTTTACACTGGCTTATATTCGCCTTCCAGTTCAGCTTTAACTGCCAATACTGTGTACCATGTCACTGTCAGCTAGGCTGGGGACTGAAGTACTCTGGAGTCTTAACCATGGTTAGAAATTTTTACAACCACCAAAATACTTAAAATCCTAGTCTTTGTACAGTAACTTGGATACACAATAGATTTCATCCATATACCTCTGTCTCTAATGTTAAAAGAGGATTTCATTCTTTTCAATAATACAAATTTACCTGAACCAGGTGTGATTTTAAGGTGACATATTGCAGTTTAGACTTACCTTTCCAAAGCTGGCAGCATTAACAGGCTGTGTGTCATTTTTCTCACAGAAGTCCAAGTAATGCATGTAGAGAGCACTTCGAGGAATGCAAACACCTTCTGCAATTTCATAGTTCTCCTCCAGCCTTAAAAAGCAAATATCAAACAGAGAGAACTGCAAGTATGTTGGATGTCCTGTATGGTAAACAGTATACAAAGCTTCATCTTTTAAGACCAAACATTCTGACTTCCTCTTGCCTACTAAATTTTCTCAGCTTTGTTCCTAAGTTCTCCTTCCAATTCATTCCCATAATACTTACTTGCTTCATTTGGTTCATACCTGCTATCAAAACCATAGGCTGTGAGTTCTCAGCAATCTGTTATACTCTAAAAGCATCCTGCAGTAAACAAATATGCGTGCAACTATGAAAAAATAAATGTTCACTGAGGGGAAGCATTCTCTCTTTCTTTACAGAACATATCACCTTTGGTTCATGACACTCTTTTCACTCCTGTCCTGGTGCAATATTACTTACCTTAAGGAAGCAGGTGTGGCTAAAGAAAGTAATTTGCAAATACTCAAGAGTGTCCCCAAAATCTTATTGTGCAATATTTTCTTGGTATTTTTTATGGGCAAAGTGGGGAAAAAAAAAAAAAANAAAGGGGGAAAAAAAAAAAAAAAAAAAAGAAACCACAATCTGAATACAATGCTGAAAAAATCTCAGTGAAATAACATCCTCCTCTACCTTTTAGAAACTATCATTATTTGTTTATACATGCAAATATGCAACCATAAAATTTTAAGTTATATGTCAAATAGATGAGTAAGCATATGCTTCATCTTTAAAGCTTGAAACTAGTCTCATCTCTATAGATTAGAAGAAACATTCCTTTGAAATGCCATTTATATGATTGCTGACCCAACAATGTTCAAGACATATTTACATTCACACTTAACATTAAACCATAATTATCTTGCCATCAATGGTGTCAGTCATATGTATCTACAGTTACATGTATGCTTGCCTGCCTTACTGGGTAAGGGAAGAATTTAGGTGTAACTTCCTCTTAATTGTATTAAAAAAGAAATATGTATTCTCAAAACCCTCCAATTTTACAGCAAATAATCCCCTGCCATTTGATAGCTGTAGAACACCTTCCAACTATCTAGTTTCTCTCCTTCCTTGCCTTTTTCAGGACCTACCTACCTTCCATTTCAGTTATCGTGATCATTTGTGACTGCAAACTATTTTAATAAGATATCTGGCCAGATGAATGGAATTGGTTTGTATGGGCAACATCTATTCTTCCCTGGTTTCTACAGAAATATCATCATGGCATCTTTCCTCAATTTCATAGTGCTCTAACAAAACCTCCTTTCAAAACCTCGAGAGTTCATTTGTATACTATAGCTGCTAATTGGAATGTCAGCTTCTGTGACCAAGACAGGACAGAAAGAAAAGCAGTTAATTATTTCTCTTCATATCTGATGAATTTTTCTCTTTCTCTCCTCTCTTTCACAGAGAGTCATTAGTCTGACACTGAACAATGTCCCATTATACCTGAACTTTTTTTTTAATGATCAAAAACCCATCTTGCTCCACTTCTTTTGTTTTCCTGTCTTTTATTTAACAACTTTATCATATTTTGAATCCAGCTTCATTCTACAGTATTGTAGGAAAATAATGAATGCAATCTTCTACCTAACAAATCATTACCAGTTATAAAATATACATATATATATATATATTTTAACATTTTAAAGGTTGTAATAAAGCCATGTGAAATCCAGTAGTTGACAATGAAACCTTTTGTACCACTACAGTATAGGAATAAAGGATTCTCCTAATCCTTCCACAGGAATGACAATTTTATCTGTCTCTATTACTGCTTCCCTCCATATATACATACATAGTTCTAGATTAAATGAGATTATTGTATATCAGAGTCATGGTTGTAGTGTTGTTACAGATTTATTTTTATACTCAAGACCACAGAACAACAGTGATGTTAACCACTGTTAATCACATACAAGATTCTAGAACAGATTAATTTTGCTGGAGTATAACCATGTATAAGAAAGTACAAATCTGGGGAGAATCCATTCCCTAGCTATGCTTTACCTTCCTCTTTTTAAATTCTTTTTATAAATATAGCAGAAAATAGAATAGTTTTGCTGACTTTAGATTCACAATACTGTTATTATTTAGAGTACCTATACTGTAAGGCACCAAACTGCATGAGATTAGGTTGTCTGTACTTAGAATTCTTCTGTGTTAGAAAAAGTAAACATACACACACACCAAAATGAAGTAAAATAACGTTTCACACTTACACATTGGTCAATCAGTTCACTCTGAAATAAACATGAACATCTTAGAGCCAAGCTAGAGCTTTACAGATGATAATGAGCACAGGAACATGGGATAAACGCAGAATACTAGATATTGCTATATTCAAGCCTTAACAATTAAATTCAAGCTCGTGTAGTTTCCCAAATTATGATGGACTTGGCCGTTTCCTCAATTATTACGTATTTGGCAGTAATGCTACATTTACCAGGCCTTTCACTTCATTTTGTGTCATCAGTGAAACAAAACAAAAGCATCATTCCTGTTTCCAGGAAAAGACTATTTAGCCAGGCTAACAGTCATCCAGACATGATTCTTGTCTTCTTCAGCTATTCTTCATCCTCCACATTTAAAACATTCAACGTATTTTGCCTTTGGAGAGGCACAAACATTAAAGATAGCTCCCCATGGGACTGATAGAATTTGCCCTTTTTCAGCAAGATGCCAGAAAAGGAATAACTAATAAAGTTGATCGCAATATGAACCACATAACAAAATGTGCATATGTCCCTTATGTGCCTTCCCTTCTGCTTTCTTCCTCCTCTTTTTCTTTGCAACTGTCATTTCCTTGCTTTCTGTTTTCCAACACTCCATTGCCTTCATTAGCTCTAAATGGTAGCAGCATATAACAGTAAAAGCATGACCAGTTTTAACTTGACAGACACCAGATGCTGCAGACAATTGTGAGGTCTCCATTTACCAGAGCAAGGGCGGTTTGGTACTGTATCCTGAAAACTGGTCAATAATTGACTCCACCACTTCCACCTCTTGAATCCAGCCCAGAGATTGTTGTTAGAAACAGGACACATGCTTGCCCAAGGAACATTCAGATACATTTTTTAGCCTTTCCTAAGTGTGCAAATACTTGGTGTGAGGCCTGATGTTCTGCTTTTGGCTGGGAAAGGGTTATTTTCTTCCTAGTGGCTGGCATTGGACTGTGTTTTGGGTTTAGTATGAGGATAATGTTGACAACGCACTGATGTTTCAGTTGTTGCTGAGTTTTGCTTACCCCAAGTGAAGGACTCTCCAGTCTCCCACACTGTGCCAGAGAAGAGCTGCATAAGAAGCTGGGGGTGCCCATATAATCAGCACAGCTGACCTGAACAGGCCAGAGGAATATTCCATACCACAGAATATGATGCCCAGTGTATAATCTGGGGGGAGTTGGCTGTGAGGTGCCAATCGCTGCTCAGAGATGTGCTGGGCCTTGGTCAACAGGTGATAAGCAATTGTGCATCACTTGTTTTTCCTTGGGTTTTATTAGGCTTCTTCCTTTTCATTAACGCTATTACTATTATTATCATTTTATTTTACCTTAATTATTCATCTGTCCTTACCTCAGCCCAGGGGTTTTAGCTTTTTCCAACTCTCCTCCCCATCCCACGGGGAGCAGGGAAGAGAAAGGAGTGAGTGAATGGCTGTGTGGTACTTACTCGTTGGCTGAGGTTTAACCACAATGTCTGAGCAGGCAGAACTGTCCAACATGTAAAGCTAAACCCCCAGGAAGTGCTCTGTACAGCATTCTACAGTGCTGATCACAACAGTTTTCCAACCCATGGGTTGCTGGGTGCTACTGCAGTACGAATAACACAATGCTAACGGGTCTGACTTTCCAGAACAGTGGAAACTCCACATCTCTAATACAAAATAAGCTTGCTACTTCAGCAGTTTGACCCTAACTTTTGAGCTTCTCATTTTATTTAGTGTATCAATTTCTTCAGGAAATACCAATTCAAAGCTGCAGTACATATGTTAAAAAGCATATGGAAACTACCTGAAAACTGTTCTGTGGTATGGCTAGTAAGCTGGAATATAATTTTTAATTTTTACCTACATGTTTGTTAATAAATTAGCCAATTGTATAATTCAGTTTGGCAGCAGCTAAAGATTTTAAACATGAAAATTTTTTTGCTTTCTGTCACCTCATAGAATTTTGGGTGGAAAATGAATGGACGAAATTGCAGATGCTCCAGAAGACTCAAAGGGGAGAATATTTCACTTAACTCAACATGTAAGAAACATAATACAACAGACAGGTAGTAAGCCAGCATACTAGCAAGAGAGAAGGGAAGATGCTGTAAGCAGCCTTTTCAGAACCAAAATTCTATGATTCTACAGCAATCTCTGCTGAATGAGCATTAGTGTGCACACTACATTCCAGCAGGCCTCAATATCCCAGGAGTTTAGGGATTTACTAACCTTTATGACTGATGAAGCTTGAAAGTATTTGGCAAAAAACTGTTTACAGTATTTGCATGTTTTCTGTTGGGAACAGTATTGCTGGATGTTCTAATTAATTCTGGCTTCTTGGCTATAACATTATTTGCTCCTGTGGAAAAGGTTCTTAAATGACTTCGTTGCAAAATAAACACTGCTCTGAATCTGGGACTGGTAAGCCCTGCTTGCTATTTTATTTTAGCTAGCTAGTTCTTTATTACCCTTTTTGAACTGTGTTGAAGTTGTGGGAGTGAATAATGAAAAATAATAAAATACCACTATGACATTTCATTATTATTTTAATAATTTTCTCTCTATCTGCAGTCACTCCCTTTCTTGAGTGTCTGTTAAAGAAAAGTCATTCCCTTTTCTTGAACTTCTGAAAACCAGGACTTTTGTGATACAAATAGGTACAAAGAAATAATAGCTCCGAACTAAATGCCTTTATTTATACTTGCCCATCTCACTATATGCACGGAAAATGTCTGTAAGTTTCTGAATACTGGCAGCAACCTATTCAAAAATCAACCCACATGTCCTGAGGTTTTTTAGTCTAAAAATCTCACTGATCAACTTTAAAAGAAAATATAGAAGAAATAATCTAAATCATATTTATGCATATTTCACAGAATTATGTCATTTCACAGGCAGGAAAATAGAATAAAATACACTGAAGGAATTATTCTTTGCTGGTTTTTTCAGTGAAATCTCCCAAGAGACTGACAGAAGCAGAGAAACAATTTTGCTAACATTTTGCTTTTAAAATGCCACATTTTTTACCAATAATCTTATCTTTTCATCCAGAAAACTACGAGAAGTACTTCAGGTACTTATAGGTGAAGTCAAGACTTTTCTTTAAAAAGGCTTAAAACAAGCTGAGGACTCTGGGATTTCAGATAAGCAATTTCAGAGGCTTCTCTGTAACACAGCTCCGTTCTGCCAGATACATGGAACCTCTCAAAAGATACTTGATCACTTACAACATTAAGAAATCTAAAGAAGAATTAAAAATCTAAATTAAGGCAAAAGTCGACAAAAGTCTAAGAGATGACTTTTAGCATGAGATGTCAAAATTACAGGTACACATTATAGAACATGCAGACTAAAATACTGCTGCAAATCACAGGGAATAGCACTTGTTTATTTTTTATAGCACTGTAGACTAACTCACAAACTATCCCCTCATGCTTCCTAATTACCCTTCCTTTTTTCTCCTCACTAACTTTGCAAGGGGATTTTGACAAGTTAATCAAACCTCACACTCCTTCCTTTTGTTGTCTTCTATGCTAAATTACAGGGATCTCATCTGAGAAAAACAGTCAGTAAGGGTGGGCTTCATCAGACACTGAAACAAATGTGAGTCTTGGATACGATTCTCAGTACTAGCTTTCTTTTGGTAATAAATACAATGGTGACAAACCACCAGCTGGCAAGGTGGCAAATAAATATGCCAAGTAGATCTTCTAAACTGTATCAGAGGTTTCCCGTGTTCAAACAAATCCCGTAAGAGTAAGACATTCATTGAAAAATGCTTTTTAGGTTACTAACAGGCACATTAAACACTTACAGTGAAAGTGTCTTTAGAACTGTATAAGATAGCCAAGAGCTCTATTCTCTTCATCAGAAAAATGCATAGGAAAAAACATTAACAGATTTTCTTGATTTTTTTTAAAAGGCATCTTACCATTGCAGTGTAGCTGGAGTTGAATGTGGTTTTGATGCTCTATTATTTTCTTTTTCCTCATCTGTTAAGAAACAACAACCAAAAAAAGCTATGTAATTTCATCAGGAATTTCTCAGGAATTCATTAACTGTTTTTTTTTTTAAAGAAATCATTTTTGAATGCTAAGAATTCTTTTTAATTAATTAAAATAATTTTTAAAAAATTAATATTCTCTCTATTGCCAAAGCTTTCTCAAAATGTTGGCTAAATTTTGGAACTGTAAATAATGATGTTCCCTAAACTACCATCTGTAGACACTGCTTAAGGCAATAAACCCCACAAATATCATTGATAGCAGAAGCAGTGGTGCCTAGGAATAATGACATGGAAAAGGATAAATTTCTATGGGAAAAAAGCAATTCTTAGATCTCTACCAGCATGTCAGAGCATGTAAACAGTTTCACTCACTCACTACAAGGGAACTGTTGCCTTACTCAAGTTTTAGATTAGATAAGGCATTTTAAATAATGGGGTACACCCATTGTTTGAACCTAACATAAGGTATGTACTAGATATTTATAAAGATACAGAGATTAATTCTGAATGAGAAGAAGTGTACATTCTGTAATATATTTTATTTGGTTTTGGGTGATTTCTCTGATAATATTCCCCATTAACTGTTTCCAAGGCAACTCTGATTTGCTAACTTTCCAAAAATTTGGATAAGAGATTAATAAAGAAAAAGATTATTAAAATAAAACTTCAAATATTGGATTCCTCCTCGTTCACATTTGTTCTTTGAAACAATTTAGAAATACGTATAGAATAATTCTGACTAAACTGTGTTTTGTTGAATGCATAAAACCTTCCTGGGTGAAAGCAGAGTGGAGTACAATCAGCAGCTCCAGACGGGGGTTCTTTAGGAAACACCGTTGTATCAAACACATTGTGAGATTTTAACAACTTTGTTCCCAATGAAAGCACTCAGCATAGATGGCTTTTACACCTAAAACATGAGGTAAACCTGTACACCACGCTGCAAGTTGCATTTCTTCGTGTAATTAACTTGCAGAAGTTATTTATATATTTTATATATTTTATATATATATATATATATAAAGCGAGCCTTTAGGATGCTGGATCTCACGGAAGCAGGGCATCAGACATCAGACTGGGCATCAGACCCTCTTGGGAGGCTTTTCGTGCTGTCCCGGGACCCCAGCAAAAAACAACACCCCACCATGGATGGCTCTGTTTCCAGCCCTGGTCCCACAGGATTTCTTCCATTACACACGGGGAGCTGTGCTAAGTGAGCACCCTTTATGCTGCGGCTTCTCCCCCGATGTCAGGAAATCCCATTTCGCAGCCCCCCTTCTGCATCTGCATGACAATGGGCCCCTCATTACTGGTCCGCACACTCCCTCCCTGCCTTTCAGGGCCCGCTTTTATTCAGCCCACAGGACCAACATACACATCTCAAATCACTTTTAAATTGTGGTTTCCACTTGTTTCTCCTCAACAGGAGCTCGGCGTGCAGCAAACCCGGGCACACGGCGCCTGAATGCCGAGTGGCCGCGGCTGCCGCCCGCACGCCCAAGCACTTGTCATGGGATGGCTTCCACCTGTGCTAATGCGGCTGAATTTCCCTGGATACGTGGCCGACATCAAACTTCAAGGCAATACCTAAGTTACGCAATATTAGAGTCTCTATACGCCTTCCAGCTGTTTTTCACTTGTATTAAGAGTGAGCATTTGTGAGCAGGTGCTTTACCTAACCTACCCTCAGACACACTTCAAGCCAGCCCTACTCAGCTCCTCCCATGTAAGGATCTGTTTTAACAATACAAACTAACAATTAGGCCATAAACTGCAATTTGTATCTCCCTTCTCAGGTATGTTTGCTTCCTGGGAATCCTTCTTCAAGACTCTTCAGGATTCTCCACTAACTGTCCCTTAAATCCAAGAAGGAGAATGATGGACTTCAACCGTAACTCAAAAAATTTCTTTAAGCATTATTTTCCATAAAATATTACCCATTGAACAACTGGATTTTCAACAAAGCTAAATTTTTCACAGTTAGTGTTTATCTCCCCCAAATAAATTCTCTGTACAAGAAAACAGTGCAACTTTGTTTTATGCCAATGGACCAGGTGTCAGCCAAACTTTCACTTTTCTATTAAAAAGATAGAAAGAATTGCAGATGGGACCTAGAAATACAAACTTTCAGTATTACATATACAAACACTTAATTCTACCTTGTATAGTTTAACAGTATAGTCTCATCAGATAACTGACTAGCAGAAAATAATAAGTATCATCCCTATTCTTTATATTTTAGCAGAGAACCTAATGGCATCCATATCAAGCAGAGAATGTTTCATCTAACTCTGGACTCAGATCTCATCCCAGATCACTTTGTCTAGCATGAAAGAGGGAAGGAAAAACAGCACTTCTTACTTTTTGGCCTGTCATTTTATCAATTCACATTAGAACAACACTCCAGATTTAAATGACCTCATATCTTTTGAAATTCAATACTTTTAAAATCCAATCTATTTTGTAGGAAAAGGAAATAAAGTGACTGAAAAGAAGTCCTGCTTTGAGGCACTGTCAAAGAAGAGACATGACAATTCTTCTGTGACAAATCCAAAAGGGCTTGGAGTCACAAGGAAAAATCTTGTTCCCGATTCAAAGCTGCAGGTGTTCACACACAGCACCTCAGGGAGAAGCCCATCTAGTGTGCTCACTCCTGCCAGTAGGAGGACTACCAGCATCCCACGGAAAGGGGTCTTCAAGGTACCTGATTAGCTGTAAAACCTGGTACTCATCCCTGAATTGCAGGTAATAGTTTAGAGAGTTGCAAGTAAAACTCTCAGCAAAGAAGGGGCCTTCAAAAATAATAAACCCAGCGATAATCAATGTTCTCGAAAAATAGTATTTATTGGCTCCCAGAGATATCAGAGAATCTTTTTCTTCCCAAACTCCACAGAAGTTTCTTTGCTAACAGCTCCATGTTACTTTCAAAATTCTGTTTCAAAGCCACTCAAGTAGAGTCCTGTTTGTATCTTGTGCATGTTTGTATCTTTGTGGCTTTCCCAGAGCTCTCAGTGGCATTCTCTAACTTTTGCTGTCTGATTCGAGGTACAACACAAGGGATTTCTTGCTTCTTGGTGCAAGACATGGAGAGAAGAAGAGCTGTGCTCAGCAGCTTTCAGCCTGCTGCCTTAAACAAAGTGAGTGGAACAACCCAAAGAGAAGGAACACCTTTTTCTAAAGTGCTGATGTTAGTCTGTTTGTCATAACTAAAATGGAGCTAAGCTCATTCCACTCTGGAGGTAATTGGAGAGCCCTGTACTTTCAGGTGCTGCCCACATGTGTCTCAAAACCTCTAAGGAGGTAGCATGCAGTTAGTATCTTTATATGGATAAAACCCTTCCCCTTAGTTCAGGTAGCTCCATGTGTTTCAGAGGAATTGCCTCTTCCTCCGTAGTCCCTGCAGCCCAGACTCTGACTGTTCTCAGAAGTGATCTGGCCTTAGCTAAAATTAAACTACTGTACAAAGCTATCTTGTCTCTATCATACATGTAACCATAAATGAGATTCAGGCTCATTAGCATGTATTCCATACTTTTAGAAGAGTGCGATATTTTAAAACCCTCCGAGAAACATGGGAGCATAATCCTCACTGAGTAGGTGTGACTGAAAAAGAAAGAATTTTCTCCAAGGAATATTTCAAAACTTGAAAATGAGTAGCTCTTCTTAAACATTGCTTTAATGGAAGAATAAGAGGTTTAGTTCAAACAAAAAATGAAGCTGCTGGGTTAGTCCATTACAGCCAGTATGAACATGGATTTTGAACACCACTTTTGAAGTACAAAAAGTAGTCTGAATACATTCCTTTATCTCATAGGAACTGTCTACACATTCACATTTCCGAGGAAGCAAGAAAATTTGGGCAAGCAACTTTTCCATTTCCTCAAGTAACATTACAATTCCTTCCCTATGGAACTGAAGTTGAAACTTTCATAAGTCTTTATTTGTGTTCTTCCAGACCCCTATTTCAATTAGGATTATCTGGTTCAATGCACAGTACACAAAAAAAGTGTTATGGGGTTGGGTTTTTTTAGTTATTGGCTACAAGGTTTTACCATTTCCTTTTCCTGTGAATCTTTTGACTAACGTGGAATGTGGAAGTGGCCGCAGAAAAATTGTTTTAAAAACTGGAAAGTGAAATAAAATTTAGTGACGATTTTTATACTAGAATGTAAAAGTTGCGGTTTGGAAGAGGTCATAAAATGTTCCAAAAGGGTAAGAAGCACCCCAGGAAGCACAGAGATCCTGTGAATCCACAGCTGTGAGTCATCACTTCCTTTCCCAGTATAATGCAGGTTCAAGAGGCCTGGAGGTATCTGGATAAGAATGGAAGATTGCAAAGGACCCCTGTGACCTGAAATATGGGTCTGTAGCACACTTCAACTGTAGAAAAGGAGACCAGCAAAACTATTATTCCTGTCCTAAAACCCTATGAACTCTAAAATCATCCAGGAAGAAATAGTCCCATGAGCAAGCATTATGCTCAGGAAGAATATTAGCAGTTCACAGCACAAGTTCTCATAATCTTCAGTGGAGCCAAGGTCAAAAAAAACACCAACCCCTACTGAAAACCAAACCCACATTTTCTCTGGCAGTCCAGCCAACAGCTACCTTATGTATGTAGAGACAAAAAACTAGTCAAGAGAAAGGTGGATGATGCTTTTTTCTGGTTGCAGATGAAAACTGGAGCTACACTGACAATAGCATTTTGACCACTATTCTTAAATTCAAATAGGGTTTACATGGGTTTTCTCAAAACATTTTGCCTCCTGCTTTGTTTGTAAATGTATGGCAGAGGCTGGACAAAGAATGACACAATGATTTGGAAATTTCTTGGTTGGTGTATGGGCACTGTTAGAAAAATCTTAGAAAGATCTGGAGGACTAGAAAGGAGCATGTAGGACAATGATTTCTGTGGTGAAACTTCTAGTTTGTTCTGGATTTCCTAGATTATTGGTCTTGCTCCTGGGGCTTATGTTGCTATTCTACTCCTTCTTCTTCACCTTCTCCACTCCCCTACCTTCCCCTCAAAGCAAGGATGACTTTTCAGGTGGATTAATTCTCTTATCTGCATTGCAGAAATGCTGGTAATCAATGCAAAGGAAGCACCTGGAAGAACCGGCTATGAAGAAGGAAGCTAGATAAAATCAACTCTGCCTCTCATTTGGGTTTCCACTATATGCTGTGACAATGTCTTGTGCACATGAATAGTGGAACAAGTTCATTTATGTATTTGTTTTATCAGTTCTAAATTCACTGCCTTTATCGTTGCTTGCCCCTTAATTCCAGAACCAGAAAACAGAATGAGCCACCATCCCATCTCCTCAAAGCCACTGTCTGAAACACCTGCTCTTGTTATCCACACAGGTCCTCTTTTTACATGCTCCAGCTATGTGGAAGTTTCTTGTGCTCACATTTAAAGCACATTTAACAATCCTGAATTCTGAGCCTATCAAGAGTCTGAAGCCACATCTCATTAATTAGAGATTTCTTCCATCGTTTTCTCAGTAGCATCAGAGTGAAATTAATTTTGTAGATCTCACAGGTTCTCATAAAATCAAATCAAAAAGTAACAACCTGACGTTTGTATTTTCACTACAATTTCATTAGAATCCACTGTAATTTTTTAAGAGAAATTATTTTCTATTCCTTAATTTTTAAAGACAAAAATCCCCAAACCTCTTCCAGTTTCACTGTCTATCTTTAAAGATTCTTGTCCACTGTTCTTTGCTTGAGAGTCATGAATAAATACCATGTTTCTACCAACATCTTCCTCCTCCTTCAGAAACATTGCCTCAAAAGATACCCCTAGACAAATAAAAGTAAGTCCCCAATACAGCAAATTTAATGATCCGTTACAACATTGTGCTACAGGTCATGTAATTTTACCATGACGTCAAAATAAATAATTATTTTAAAATGCAAAAAATGTAAAAGGGAATTGTGGCAATTAAGTTATTT
Organism: Pomatostomus ruficeps; assembly: GCA_013400735.1. NCBI lineage: Eukaryota > Metazoa > Chordata > Aves > Passeriformes > Timaliidae > Pomatostomus > Pomatostomus ruficeps. The sequence goes on from VYZT01040246.1 coordinate 43,703, forward strand.
AAAATATACTTTCTAAACTCATATTGAGGAAATGTAAATTACTAGTTACTGAATTAAAGAATTCAATCTGCATTAATATCTTGTAACAGGAATATATGAAGTCTTGAGAAGAAAACTAGCATGAAGAGTATTTTGCTTTAGGCAAATTAAGCAGAATAGAAATTGCATAAGCAGGGAAAAATAAACGGTAAGCTAGAAATTGTCTTGCAATTTTAAAAGTAAACAATTTGGTTATTTTAAACTACTTTGAAGTCACTTTGATAACCTGCTATTGTTAAAAATCAAGATCTAGAACTACTATCACTAGAAAGAAAAAAAAATAGTTATTTTAAAATTAGCTAGATTGATAATTGTTTTCTCTCTCTGACTAAAAAGAAAGCAATATCATATTTTAGTATGTGATTTTAAAATCTCATGATTGTTTAATTCTTAAAGATTTTTTAATGTATGTTTTGATATAGTTGTATTGGAAAACAGGACATTTTTTTCTCATATTTTGACTACATGGTGTTCACTAGTGAAAAGCAAAACAGGTGGTTTTGCTCCTAAGCCAATACTAACAGCACATTTTAGAGGTCATCCAACCTTTATTCAGTGACACACAAATTCTTCTGGCTGTTTTAACCAATAGATAGTTGTGGCAGTGGTGCAGCACCGCGACAGATAGTATTATTTCCTTTTAAAAATCCAAAATTCCAGAAAAAAATAATAAAACTATTGAACATGTCAAGTTGACTCTTTAAACTACACAGTACTAAAAATATCCAGAACTAGCAACATATACAGCAGGAACTGAGCACTTGGACATGTTCACACTCACTTTAAATGAATGATGAGTTACTTACTTTCATCGTTAGAAACATTGCCCAGAGAGGTGTGACTGGAATAACGTTTATTTTCACTCTCATTGAGACATCGTTCAATCCAACTCTCTGCAAAAAAAAAACCACAATCAAAGATTATGCTCTTTTATGTGTTTGTCTTTGCATAAAATATGAACTTGCAACAGATAAATCTAAATAAATTGCCAGTGTATAACAAATGGTGATCTTTAACATTTCTTTAAAACATGTTTGATCTGAGGTTATTTAGCAAGAAAATCCTTTTTTGCTTTCAAAATTAGCCGTTGCTTTCTAGTTTCATTTTTGGGGTTTTTTGGGGTTTTATTTGCTTTTAAACTACAGGGACTGAAACATTTTTGTGTACAAAACAAAGGTCCTTGGGATATTCTCTCCCCCAACACAAGATACATTAAAAAATAAAAATCAACTGAAACACAGAAATCGCATTTGTTTCCAAGTCTTAGTCTGGCAAAGGCTTATATTCTTGAGTAATCCCACTGGTTTTGAAAGAAAAATTGATGGGTATAAAATCAATCATTCATGTGAATTTGGGTTAAACTGAGGATCAAATGGTGCTCTCTGAAGCCCAGTCCTACAACCTCATTCACACTGGAGGAGTCCCAGGCACTACTGAGATCTTTTCCTCACTGGTACGCATCCAGCATAGCAAGTCAGCAGCCACTGAGCTGCTCAAACCTTTGTCACTCCACAGTGCAAATACAACCACTCCTGTTCCTCCCTGTTTTTCAATTAATTCCCACCAGTCAGATGAGTTACCTACAGCATTATACTGATTTGAATCCGCTGTTCTTCCTGGAAGCTATAACGTACATCCCCTGATGGCTTTAGAGGATGCACCAGGCTCAGCAAAATATACTGTTACAGGTCTTCAGGGCAAAAGTTACACCTTTTTATGTGTTTCCTCTGACAAAGTATGAAATATGAGTTCTTGAGTTTGCCTAAATCCCTGGGTATTGCTACAATAAACTGACCTCCCTCACAAGGTAATTTTTCAAGGGCGTGAACGTAGGCAGAAATGAGTTTATGATCAGAGAGATCCCTGTGGTCAGAGCAAGATAAAGAAAGGATAGGTGGGAAGGCTGCAAGGCAAGCCTGCAAGTTACGACAGGAAACAATCCCACTGAGCGAAGAGATGCACAAGAAATGAGGCGAAACAGGCCTGGCTGTCAGCAAACTGCCAGAGCCAGAAATGCCTTCAAAGACATGGAAATGGCTCCAGATTCCTTTCCATAAGCCCCCCTACCAGACACCAGGCTACCTGCACAGCACAGACAGTAGTCTGTCAGCCAGCAGAAGCCTATCACAGCAGCAGGCTGGAAGGCAAAGCAGGAACCCAGCATCTTGGGAAAGCTGCCCATCTGGTTTACAGAAGATAAAAGTTGGTATGACTTCATTTCAGTGCTAGATGCCAATAAACAAATAAATGAATAGTCATGACCAAATACATCCTGAAGAAAAAAAATGCTTTTTAAACCCAGGCAGTTGCATAAACTTGTGCATATTCCTCTGTACACACTCCCTCCACTGCCATGTAAACAAAAGGACAATGGCACCTGTGCAAAACCTCAGGAAGGGTCTGCTGAGAACCCTTCAGAGCTGATTTCCAGGCCCTGCCACAAGACTGCAGGTACTGTTGATTTGTGTGCTTCTGGTTTTCAGGCAGTGTTGTGGTAGCTCCAGGCTATTCCCCTCCCTCTGCCTCTTTGCCCAGGTATTCACAGTAGGCATATAATGCAGTGCTGCCTTCATCAGTACAAGTACGTCCCTGTGTGCATCTTCCTCATTCACCATCACACTTGTGCCTAAGAAGCCTCACAGCCACACAGCCTGCTCCTTTGGGGTACTTCTCTGAAAACCATCAAAAACCCACTAGTTGTCAGTAGATTTTTAAAGGATATTTCTTCTCCCATCAAACTCCACGCAGCCTGGTATAAAAATCACTGTTAGACTGCTGGCACCATGACGTAAAACCTGCCAGCAGGGCCTGTACTGTGTGATCAGCCCCTGCTCAGTCACAAACCCACAAGCCAGTGGCGGCTCCAGCTCCCAGGCTTTCCCTGCCTGTGCTGCTCAGCTGCCTGGGGTGGGGAGGTGTCACCTCCTTATCTAAGGGCCAGCACAATGATATGGCTGCTTTGTGCCAGATTTCTTCCGCTGCTCTAAAACTGAGTTCACAGCATTCCTCCGGTCCCGTTTTCATTCTGCAAGCTGTCTTACAGGTGAAGAGAAACTTGCTGCCAAGGGCACCATCAGAGAGAGGTGCAAGAAGCCTTGGGAAAGATTACCCTACCTCCTCCTCCTCCTTCTCTCAGCACACAGCCATGGCTGTATATAATTCCCTTGGCTCTGAGCCCAGCGGCAGGGAGTAAAAGCAAAGGCAGCTGCCATTAGCGCCAAGGGGAGACCGATGCCCAGCTCTGCCCTTTCTCTTCCTGCCGGCACTGAGAGCTGGGAAGCTGGGATGCATCCTCTTCCCTCGGCAGCAGGGAATTGGCAGCAGCCATCTTTAGTCAGATTCCCTGCCTAAGTAGTAGGGGAAAAAAACTTTTTAAGTGTCACTCGGTAACCATTTCATTCATCCTTGCTCACGCAGTGTCTCTGATAACTGCGCACATTCCCCTTTTTGGCTGGAAAAGCAGCCAGTTTACACTGCCAGATATAAAGTCTGGAGCAGGGTGCAGTTGCTGTTTCATTATGTGCTGCAAATCCTTTGGTCCTGAATCACCCTGGTTCAGCCTGCTGCAGCCTGAGTCTGGCTTTCTCTTTGTGGCCTTGCGTTTAAATAGCTGATAGAAATTCTTCAGGCCTGAAAAGATGCATGACCTGTCTGGCAGCAAAGAATGAAGAAAACTAACTCTTTTGAGCAAAAATGTGAGGGAGTTTTATGGCAAACTTGTCAAATTATTTGGCAGATGACAAAATGTTACAAAACAAACTAACCATTTAAAGGTTGTATTATCTCATAATCCAAATGATGCAAATATAAATAAATAAATATTCTAATATATAACTTCATTTAATAAGTAGCTTTTTTTTACTGTTTGTATAAAAAAAAACTATTTTAGAAGCTTTAAACTCCCAATATTAATAACAATGTCTTCAGGTATTAAAACAAAATACAACTACAATTTTGTTAAAATTTTAGATATTCCCATCAGGAGCCCACAGATCCCAGACACAATAAAACGAAAGGAGAAAGAGGCAGAGCAAACAAAATCAAAAGCCTAAATTAGGTTTGACTTTTAGAAGCTCTTTCAGAGTTAATAACATTAGATGTAGAGGGGCAGGAAAAGGCCCATGAGCAACCCCTGGAACCTCCAGGCGGAGGTTTCATCCCAAGGCTGGCACCAACCACATTACCCCACTGTTTTAAACATGCATTGAGTCATGTGAGATGGAAGGTTTTTTTGTGATTAAAGCTTAATTATTGCACTTGGACCTTAGAAAATTCTCACAGGGAGGACTTCACATCAGGAAAACTCACAGAATGCTGGAGAGTTCAGGCAGTGACTAAGCAGAAGTGCACATCAGACCTGATAACAATGATGAATCATTAACATAAGAACCCCCAAATTTCTAATGGGAAGTGCTTGTGAGAACAATAGAAAATATATCCTGTCTAATACATTGTTGTGTTTCTAGTGGATCAAGCCTTAGGGCATTTCCTCCCGCCGTCTAGGACTCCTTCCCACAAGGAGTCCCAACATACTGTACCCTCAGTTGTACTAGAAGTGTTTTGAACAAGGATCAGCACTAGTGAAAAAGCAAAAAAATAGATTAGGAACAGCTAGCAGTAAAATGTAGTATAGTCACATACTGATAACTGTGACACAGTATGGAAACTATAATAATCTTACCAGCAAAGAAAGAAAATAGTGTTTTCAATGGCATTTTGAAGATCCATCTTTAAATATCATAGCAACTATTTAATTTCACACAGGTCAAGAGTGAACTGTAGTGAAACATGCAACTGTGTTCCTCAGCCTTAAAATTTTTGTTATATAAATTTGCATACCACTAAATACAAGTACATGGTATCTGCTGTGGGATTCCTACATGAGGGAAAGGAGATCGTTCTTCAAATCACAATGAGCTTTCCAGTGTAAATTTTCTGACAGAATAACTTACTATTATGCAAACAAAAAAAAAAATAGAAATTGTTCCAAATTAAGTGCTGGAAGATAAATTAAAATAAATATGGAATTATTTCTGGTCCTCATTTTGCCTCTTCTCTTTTCTATCCCAGTCTTTCTAAGACTGACACATGACTGAGACTCAAGCATGAGAGTATTTAACTTCTATGTGCCCACCACAATTTTAAATTGAACTTGTTTTCAAAAGTGGGCAGAGTAGAAGCCTATGTAGCTTCACCCTGTCCCCACCAAGGCACTTCTTTTCAACAAAGAGCATATTTTTATTTGTATGATGTTTCAAAGATTGAGCTGGGGAGGCAGGCCTGGGACTCCCCAGACAGAAACACAGAAGAGCTGCTCAGGAGCAGGAACTTTCATGAACTATCTGAAATGAGAAGCATAAATGTTCTTTAAAGATGTCTTTGACAAATTATTTTGACATGTTATCTCCTTCAGAAGGAAAGGCTTGCTTCTGGAAGACACTTTTGAAAGGCTTCTCCCTACAGGGCCTGAGTTGAGGTAAGAGATACAGCAGAGGTGCCTGTGAACTGCCAGTACTTGTAATGAGATAATTACTGCCTCTTGTTTGTGTAATGGTTATTAGCTTAGTTTATTTGCAGCCCAAAGCACTCATTACTCCCACATGGGCACAACCGTAGCAAGAGCAGGGCAAGAGCCACTTGGGCTCCTCTCTGCAGACAAGAGGAGATGAGTCTGATCACAGCCACAGCGGCTTCAGCTCCTGCTGTCCTGCCAGGAGGGCCAAGAGTTGCTGCAATAACAGCAGTACCTGTAATCACAGCCTCTTGTGGCCTTTGTGAGCCACTGTGGCCACAGGTGCTGTGCCACACAGCTTGGAACTGAGTGTACCCAGAGCCACTGGCTACAGCCCTGTGGGCATGTGTGCGTGTCCTGAAGGGAGATGAAGACATTTCATGGGCCCAGTGAAACTGTGGTCACCTAATCTGCGCTGCATTTTGCTCACCTCATTCCCTACAGTGGTACAAACAGTACTGGTTTTCCACAGTTATGCCATGTCCTCTGATCCATGTGACCTGCATGAGGTCATATCACTGGCACAATTGGGAATCACTGTTTTTTTGGAAGTGTATGAAATGAGAATCCCCATGTCCTAGAGAGATAGCCAAGGCTTTGGTAATGACAATATCACTTTGTACAATCATTTATTTCACCACAGCCATTGCAATTGCATGAAAAACCCTCTCATGTGCCTTCAGTCTAGACTGGATCTCATACTCCTAATTTTAAATTCACCAAAAAGCATAACAATTTACTTAGGGAGCTACACATGGACCAGCACTTTTTCCATTTTTTACTTGTCACTGAAATAGAATTATCACTGGAATAAGAATATAAGGTTTGCTAGGACCCAAACCACTGCCAGAGCTACACACTAACTTGGATGGCACAGCTGCAACAGTCCAGCTTCTTATCTTTGTTCATGATTGCAGTTGTAATTTTTTGCCCCGATTTCTCAAGGCAAATTAAAAAAATAAAAGTTGTAAGTAACTATTAGCAAAAGTATCTAAAAGTAGAGAATACAAATATAAAGGGCTACCAAATTTTAGTGGATTTATAAGAGGACCTGATGGAAAAACAAATATTTAACAGTGAGGACAGACTTAATTTTATAGTTCCAATGACAGAGGAGGAATTTCTCTCATGCATATGGAGTCTTAGCACCCCTCTGAGTTATTTGTTCATTGTTCTCAGAGGGAAGAGTTACTCCTCTCTTCCTGCAGCATCTCTTTTCCAAGTGTCTCAGTACCAAGCCGGACAGCAACACTGTCTAGCTGCTCATCTGAGGTGTTGGGCCAAGAGAAAGTGGTTGCAAACAGCAGATTTAGCAGGTAAAACCGGTGACTCAAAAGCTCAAGAGGCTGACTGAAGGTCATGGAACCTCCCATTTCCATTTTGATAGCCCATGGTACCAACTGGAGAGTTTAATGGGATGATATTCTCTATCTTTTCTTATTAAGGAAACCATCACTGCCCTGACAGCTTCTTCTACTGACTGTCTCAGAGTAAGTGCTGAGGTTTCCAAGATCTGTTGAGTTTTTCTCTGCAGAGCTAATCTTGCTGTGCATGGCCTGAGACATGCCAGCACCCCACAAACTCTCTGTCCATTGCTGTGGACAGAGAACTTCTAACCTCTACAGCTGTTAAATTCATAATGTCTGAGCAGCCTGCCTGCTTTGGCCATCCCTTAGCGTGCTGCAAATCTAATTTCTAAATGCTATATGAATGAAAGCAAAGAAAAATGAGCCAGTACATGTAATATTTTGACTAATGCAAGTGAAGACTACATCTTGTAACACTTCAATGTCTTGGAGCAACTGGCTTTATCACCTTACAAAGACAAATGACCAGTTTAAAGGCAGTTCCTTAAAAGCAAAAGAGAGAATCCCTTTCTCTCAGGAGTAATGATTAGGAGATAAACCTGAAATTTGACCCTCAAACTACTAAACACCTATTCTAGTACCTGCTGTATACAACATCTGGTCTGAGTAGAAGCAGGGTTCATGCTCTGTATCTCTCTCACACCTTGCAGCACAGCACTGCTGGTTACAAGCACATCTGCTACCTGAGAAGTGTAATGCTGCTGGAGTGCTGTGCAGGTTGGTTACAGCAGCACATTTACAGCTTTTAAAGAACCCTACTGCTTGAAAGAAAGCAAACAAAAACCACTTCATCTACAAAGCCTCAGTCTACTACAAAAGCAAGATCTTAAGATGATCTTGCTTAGCCTCTGCACATTGTTACGAACAACTGTGCGTCTGTGACATGACAGAACTTGGCAGCCACTGTCTCCCATTGAGGGCATTGAACTTACCAAAATCAACTGAAATCAAGCAAAACAAGCTACTTGAGACAGCCAGTCACACAGTAATTTTCTAAGATTTAGGTTTTCATAGCTGATGTAATCAAAATGTTCCTCCTCTCCCCTGTCAAATGAAAGGTTTGTGAGACCACATAAGGGCCACTGTCCAGCCACTGTTCCCCGTGAGTGCTTCAGCACACAGACACTCCTAGTTCACAAACCAGCTCCTCTCCAGCCACTGAGGAGGACCTGCCATGCAGAGCCTGGTTTTGCTCCTTGCTGCCTCATTCAGTGCCCTCGGCTGGCAAGGCACACACCCTTCAGTCAGGGCTTGCGAGCTGTCAGGAACATCTCTGAGCTCCACAGGAAATGATGCCAGTGTCCTTCTTGGTCTTGCATAGCCATCTTCTCTTCTTCCAAGACACCTGCTCCTCAGGGATGACAGTGACACATGGCCTTGGTGCAGATGGCAGAGCTGCTACCCTGACAAGCTGCCAGATACCTCGGTGTTTTGTTTGCTAATTTAACTTTTTATTTCATTTCCAGCAGGAGAAAATGTCAGGCACTCTTGTTGCAGTCCTTTCTTTTGTTCTCATTTCTTGGCATACAATTCTATTGGAACTATTTCAGGGTTAATGGACATTGGTCCAGGGCACTTTGTAGATGTCGGCAAGAATGTTTTTGTTCTTTTTCTTTGACTCAAGATTCTGGTAAAGCATTGTGAAGATTCACCATGATATCATAAGAACACAAAGAATAACTCTCAAGTGTGCGAGAGCTCCTTTGTTTTGTTTAGCCAGGTCTTCACTCCTATTATTGATTTTCTACTGAACTATTTGATAAAGTATATTCAAAATTGACATGCCATGTTTAAATGAATAACAAAAAGCACCACAGTTAATAGTTTTTTAACTTCTCCAGAATACTTGGGCAGAAAAGCTGAAATTCATGAGATGCTCTATTCTTCTTATGCTGCACACTGTCCAGAAGTTCATCTGAATGTGATGCTTTCATTTTAGTATTCTGTCAACAATATACCTTGTTGAGAAGGTGCATTCCAAATGTAGATAAAGCATCCTCAGAAGTCGTATAATACAAGATGCATCTGCATATTGATTCTGGTGTTTAGGGCAGCCTCTGCCCTGGATCAAACAATGTTTGTGAGCTCCTACCTGTCCCCTTCTCTGGAATCACATAACATATTACTATTGTAGTTCCAACCCAATATGCATGTTAATTAGGAGTAGCCCTTTCCCTCTCCCAGTCACACACAGATGCTATCTATTGTTTCATTTTGAAAAGTAAGTTTTCCCAGACCAGTAAACGGCCGCTTGGTTTTTGCTTCATCAAAGCCATTCCTCATATAACGGCCAAGCAAACCTCACTCGGTCCAATTTTGGTGTAGTGACATTTACTCACATTCTCCTGGTGACACCACTGGCTGACCAATTCAGCTCTCCCAGGGCTGAACTTTGACTTACATGGCTGTGCAACATGCAGCCAGTCTTTCCGTCAGTAAGATCATCACATGCCTTTCAAGCACAACAGTGCACACAGCAAAGCGTGTCCTCAGTGCTTCCACAACATGATGTGCTATGGCTCCTCAGTCCTGCCGGGTCTGCTGCATGAATCAGTGTAAAGATTATCATTGGCTCCAATTTAGCTGCAATGTTTCCTTCCAAGGAAATGAAAACATGCCTCTTGATCACTGCCAGACCTATTCTTTCCCAGAATAAAGCTCAGAGCCTATTGATGTCCTTTTTGCCCCAGATTCCATTAACTTCTTATGCTATAGAATTAACGTAAGACACACAAGTGAGCTCATAGGGCCTTAAATTCTGGGTATCTCTCCCATCTCTTACACCCTGCAGCCGTCTATACTCACTAGCTTCTGGGTTAAACATTCCCAGCTGCTGCCATGGTCCCTCAGGTCACCAGTGTGCATGAGAAGACATGGAGTCCTCAAATCCTTAATTCAGCTCTGCTTCACCATTGCACGGGGCTGGAGTCATTTGGCTGAGCAGGAGAGCTGTGGTTCAAGAAACAGAATTTGCATCAAGTAGCCGTGAAATGCTTCTCTCTGCCTCAGGAGCTGATGAATCCAGCAGACAGGCCAATTTGGCACAGAGATGGTAGTACATCAGTAAGACAGGCCCACAAAGATGACAAAATGAAAAGATGTGAGATATGGGGTGGGGGATACACAAAACACTGGTTGTGGGACTCGGGGAGGAGAGAGAGGAGGGACAAGGCTGGTTGTTGGAAAAGAGGTGAGAAAGAAAGGGAAAAGAAACAAAAGAATGAATGACAAAGAAAAGGGCATGGTCAGAAATAAAGGATAGGAGAGAAGAAAATAGCTACAGGGACTTTTTTTTTAATCAGGAGAAAAGAGGTCAGTTCCTGAAGGAATGAGGCTACAGTAAATATTTCTCATTAGAAAAAGCATCCAGTTGAGCAGACTGAAAGAGCATGATAAGACAGACACGTATGTGCAAAGAATACATGACTCAGGTGTTAGGACATAATCGTAGCAGGACGAAAGAGACAATCACTTGACTGAAAAAGAACGTGAACCAAAATATAGAGATGTACATCTACTCAAATGGTGGCCCCTTTTCCTCCCTTTATGGATATCTACTTCAAATCTAGCTGTTGCTCACTGCTGTCAAAGGATGCAGCCATCACATCATCCACACCATTTTGTGGGTAAATATGACACACCAGACAGAAACAAATGAATGCTGTTTCTCTCAGCTCTTAGAATGAACACAGAGAATATCTGCCTACAAAAACTAGCAGAGAGGACATTAATAAATCATCATAACATCCCCCCACAAAGACTGGTGCCCCTCAGAACTAATTTGTGTACACAAAACCAGCATTTCATGCTATTCGCTCTACAGCCTAAATATGATTGACAAAAAGTCTTTGCTAAGTACCAATGTGCCTAGACTTACAGATTTGTAAACTCTGTGTGAATTTAGTCCCTTCCAAATTGTGTCTTCCCTTCCTTTAGAAAGTACTATGAAAGTAGACCAGTGCTTTTAAAACTAGGAGCCTGGCTCTTCTGAGAAGACTCCAGTCTCCTCTGAACAATATGCAAAGCAAACTCAGGGAGGGAACATGAGAAAAAAGAGAAGTCTTCTTTCCCCCTTCTTTTTTGCCCAAGACTCACCAAAACAAGACTCTAGTATTGAATATTCAGCACTGAATACTAACTGCTCAATAGACGGTCTGTTTGCAGAGCTCAAAATGGAAATGACCCAGCAAAGAGGAGAGGTGAACACACTGCTCCATCCATGTGATTAAACTGCTCTGTAAATGCAGTCCTCCCCACTTCTCCCCACCTCTTTACAATGGAGGCCATTTGCTGCCCCTACCACAACTCATTTTAAAAAAATATTTGCATTAGAGGGGCCTCTGAACCAGTATTGTCCCCGTGACTCCACATTTAGTGTAGGAATGTGAGCTCCTGTTCTGGAAAACCTGTGCTAGCCAGCGAGTCCAACCAGTGGGATGTGTTACTGCCACTACTTGGGAGAAAGGAAGCACAGGCACAGTTTACAGAGGAGCAGAGCACCCTGCTGGGAACAGTCTCTGCTTTCAGCCTGCACAAGGCATGGAGTAAATCTCACCTGGCAGCTACATTGTTCTGCCATGGATCTTGGAGGACTCCTAACTGCTCTTCCTCTGAGTCAGGACAATTTGGTGTCACTCAGTGAGCACCCAGGAGGCCAAGCTGGGACAGAGGCTGGTGTGCAAACACAACACACCATTTAGTAAATGTGTCATTTGCACTCTGCCTCTCATAAGGCCAAATTTTCCTTGATAACTAAAACACAGCTCATTCTACCCTTAACCCCAAGAGGCCCAAAAGAAGCAGCCTTTTACTTACACAAGATACGTTTCTGACCTGTCATGCTGAGAATTCCTGGTCTGGCTCTTGCACCACGTCTGTCCCCACTGAGACGTCTGTCTCATGTACAGTGCTGGGTACAGCTCCTTTCCTGCTGTCCGTGGGGTGCCAAGGTTGTTAGCCAGCAAATCTCTGTCCTGCTGCTTAGCCTAGTCTGACAGACAGAGGCCCGAAGCTGAAGGGCTATGCTGAGGGGTGGGTGAGCCCCTCCACCACCACATGAGCCCGTGCACCTAGGAATACCCATCGCAGGAGCAAGCACACGATGCTGTCCTCACAGAACAGCACAGGTCTGCTGTGTCCTGATACACAGCACTCAGGGACCAGGACTCCACTTCCATATTGTCTAGCACCATATTTTTTTTTTTCTACAGTGTCTGTCAGGCCACTGTCATCTTAAGGACCAGCCAGGAATTTTTGTTTCTCCATGTTGTTTAAGTTTTTTAAGGAGTAAAGTAGCAGGAAGGATTTTACTTTCCTCTGAGCATCAGAGATGGCAACACCCAAGAGGAGGATAGTGAGAAGTTAATGGCATTAAGTACTCATTTGCTTAATTAGAACATCCTGCCACATGCTCATGGTTAAACTGAATGTCAGATGAGGGTGGGAACCACACAAGTCAGGTTGTTGAGGATTTTTTTCCCCTTTGAAGGATAGGGTTTTGTCTACTTCCTACAACCATCCATGGATTTTAATCAACAAATGTTCTGTTTTGGCAAGATCCTAGAATATTAGGAAAACATACAGCCTTTCCTGCTTATCCTCTGACACAGCTTCTGGTCTTTTGCAGCAGATTGCGCCTTTGTCATAGGGTGCTGGAAAGTGTCCTTAGTTGTAAAAAGGGTGTTCTGTGGGGTCTTTTGAATCAGGTGGGCATTGCTGTCACCATGGGGGAGCTGGCTCTGAAACACAGGTGTTTCCACCCAGTACTGGATGACCACTCATGAGACCCCATTAATGAATTGGGCTCTCCCTCCATATTTCCCTTCCTCAGCTATAGCTGAGGTAGTTTAAACACTTCTGAAATAGTTTACCAATTAAAAGGTTCTAGAGGGGAGGGAAAAAAAATTATGTTAATCCTTCTAATGTTGCTTTTAGTGGTGCCTCTACTTTTTACTTTTTCCACTATTTTTAATTTTCCCTTGTCACTGCATTTCTGGTATTTTATTGCTTTACAAGTATAGCACAATCCAGATCTGAACATACAGATCTATACAAGAACAGAAAGCTCATGTCTTTTTTTTGTTGTTGTTGTTGACCTGTAGATCTCATTTGCAAACTTATATTTGTGTATAAGACATTTTTCATATGATGAATTTTACCTGACTTAATATGAGCATCTGTAAGTCTTGCCCCAAGTAGCCAAACCAGTTGAAGGAAACAGGAGAGTCTGATAGTATAATTCTAAGGAGTGGAAGTTTAAAAAGAGAGGAAAAAGAAGGTGAATGACAACAAGTATTTCTTCTTCTAGCAACAGTATTCTTAAAAAAAAAAAAAAAAAAAAAAAAAGGCAGTGATTTCTAACACTTGAACTAGTAGTCCTTTCTTCCAGATAAATAGCGTTTTTTTTCTAGATACAATCTCAGCAAGGAAATCAAAGCCCCTGGAGAAGAGGATTTTGTGTTTTTAAGTGTTTGAGTTCCTGCCATGGGGTTCACAAGCACCCACCCAAAGCTCCAGCGTGAGGTCTGGCAGAGTGATGATCACAGCATCAGACTGTGACTACAGCCAGCCTAGAAAATTGATGAAATCCCAGCATATCCCCAGCCTAAGACTCCGAAATTAATGCCTCTAATTCCCAGGGCTGTCATTTGGAGAATGTTTCAGCTCTCTGAAATATATTGTTTGCTATTACGACAATATTTGGGGTCCTGGAAAAAAATGCTCAGCATAAGCTGCTAATTAATTGTGAACACATCATTCATAGCTGGGAATCAACTCCTTGATTCCTGTAGCAACTTCCATCTCAGAGAAATTAAGTTCAATTACCAATAAAAGAAAACAAAGTGCTTAACTGTAGCTGAAGTGAAGGAAAAAAGACAGCACTGAGCCCCACATTTCACATTTCAGTCTTGAGGCAAATGAAGCTGCAAATGAGCTTTTTCTTATTGGGTGCAGTGAGATCCAAGGCTCTATTTAACCCTCTCCACTTTTTCCTGATTTATCAGAAAGGGAAAATGGTCGAAAGCATTTAATCCAACATGTGTTTATATGCAGAGAATGAAACCACAGCTCTTGCAGCAAGCAAGAAAGAGTCTGATGCTGACTTTATGCACCATTTCTAACACTGGCTAGTATTTTATAGCTAATAAACTACTTTTGCTGCAAATCTCCTGAGAGAAAATAAATATAAATGAAGACAGGCCAGTACTGCTAGTTATGCATGTAAAATAGCTACAATTAAGTTATTACACATTCCCAGCTGTGGGGAGGCATCATTACATGCTAACCCTGGGCATCTGCCCTCTCTCAGGCACACACGTGGACTTCAACAGGTGTTTCCCTTGTGGAGCCACTACAGGTTTGGGACCCATCTCTAACAGCAAATCGTATTAGTTTTAGAAGTTCACAAAAACCCCCTGGCAGACATATACAAATCTAAAGGATCTAAAAGATGTGTGTAAACATGCCAGTGGTACACACACCTTAAAAAACCCACACAGGCCTCCACTGGCTTAATCATCACCACACACTCTTCCTTCCTACACTTGTTATCTATAGGATCGCTCAGCCATCAAATATCCTTTATGCTATCCATCTTCCTAACCAGTATGTCAGCAATCAAATCCTCTCAGCAGCCAGGACGCTGGGCTCCAGCAGGGTTGGATTCTACTGGGTATTCATTTTCACACACAATGAAACAAGTAGAAAATCCAGCGACTGGGTGAACTTAGGAAATTCACAAACCTCAGTGCTTACAGAATTATGAGCTAATTATTTGGACTCCAATGTCACATTAAGTATCCCCAAAGGCGTGACCTTATATTTGTATTAGTTACATGACAGCCCACGACTGCTGTCAAGGCATTGGTATGAACTATCAAGCCCCAGCTGTATTTAAGGCCATCTCTTCAAAAGTCTTGATCTGAAGAGGTACTAATATTTCATCACTGCACAGATTTCAGTAATCCCATGGCTTGACCTTTAGTTTGCTATACTGAAATCCTGTGTGTGGAAACAGTATTCCAGAGGATGCACCTCTCTGTGACTGTCCTAACTTGAAAATCAGCTGCAAATTAAGCTAGCGATATGCAAAGGTGTTTGCATTCAGAGGCACTGCAGACTTTACAGCTACGCTAACCTTCTTCTTTGCCTGCATGCTCACTGCACTGCTGGCTGAAAAGCAACCTTATTTCCTAAGGGCGAGCAAGCCAACATTCCTGATGGAAGCAGGATACTCTTCAGATGGCTTTCTGTGGGACAGCTCTAGCAGCATCACAAGGATCTCAGCACAAAATGGTCCCTTCTAATTTTGAGAAGATTTTTTGCTCAATATATGTTTACTATGGTAAAGGTGTCCCTGCAACAGACCAGCTGAGGCTACAAGTTTCTTTACAGTCCAAATCCAAAAGTTTTACCTGTCAGAATCCAGAGTCCCTTTTGTAATGAGGGTTACACTCAAATAAAATCTCGAAGACTGTAAACCGTAAACTGCAACTTAAATAAATTAAATAGTTTCCTACAGTTCTCTGGCTATTCTTATGCAAAACCTTGTTTTAGTTCTTTTTTCTCTCTATCCTTTTAAAGATCTTTAATAGGTGGGTAAATAACATTGCAGAGCAGTGAAAATTATCACAATTGCTCCTGCGTAAGAATTTTAGAATGAATTCATTAGTAGACAAATAAATCATAAAGTAATTCATTTCTCTGAGTCAGACTCAGAAGATGAACTTCTTAGGTCAGGGCAATTTTGACCACATTTCAAACCTCTAAAAAATCCCTACAGATTTTAAAAGTTATTAAAACCCCTTCAGGAATGAAGACCTGATCCAGTGATGGGACGTGGGTTTAGATCCCTGTTCTGCTGCTGCTGAAGGAAGAGGGAGCTGCCAGAGATCAAGCCCTGCCGTGCAAACATTGCCTGCACAAACTCCTCAGCTAGCAGGAAAGAAAACATTTTTTATTGGTTTTTCTTTTTCCTGCTCCATTTCTTTAATTTGTGAAATCTTATAAGATATAATATTACATAGAACAAATACTCAGGTTCAACTATATAAAGGATCAGTAGTATTTCTTCTGCATCTTCATATCGTATCAAATTTAGGATTCAAAAGAATCATTGGATCATCTTAGCTGCTCAGTAGGATAGAGCTTTTATAAACACAAGTTCTGAAACAATAAAGAACTTTTTTTCCTTATTGGAATAAAAAAGTATGAGAAGTACTCCAGGAAAGCAAGGGGGAAAAGCCAATAGCAAATTTCCTCTTTACTGTGTTGCAATAAGCAAAGCAAACAGTTTTCAGAAACAAAATCAGACATTCATTTGGATTAAACAAATCAGGAGCTAGGATTGCACACTTTGGCATCATGCATGTGTTCTGAAATGTCCCAGCTCCATTCCCAACTACCATTCAAGTATTTATTATCAGTGCTGGTAATTTCATTAATTGAAGCAGGATATGAAAGCCATTAATTCTCTTCAATCAATGCTTGATATGCTAGATCCTTTTTAAATGGCAAGCTCGTGGCAAAGGTCACCCACCACTGCCGCAACACCTGTCTATGCTGATAAGAAGATAGACTGAAATCGGGCCACTGACACGAAGTTTTCAACCCAGGTTGTGGAAGCAGCTTTTCGTGGTTCAAACAAACTGCTTTAAGGGCCTAATCCCAACGTCCTTGACAGCATTGAAAGGCTTTCTGCTCATTTTAATGGGCTTTGGATCAGCTCCTAAGTCTCAGCTTCAAGTCCCAAGGATCTCATCCATCTAGCGCCTGAAAACCAGTGGAGGTTTTGCCTGGCTCCAAGACTGAAATAACGAGGGATATTTAGCGGGTTTGCAGAAAAGTTGCACTCCAAGAAGGTGTCCCTTCAGCTCCTGCTCCCTGAGTGGGTCAGCGGGGGCTTCCCGGGGGTGCAGCGGGGCAGGGAGGTTGGCAGCCCCCAGGAAATCCACGCCACTCCGCGTCCCCGGACGCCGCTCGCGACCGGGCGACATCCTCCTGCTAGGGAGAGGTCCTGCGGGGCGGCGCGGGGGCCAGGCAGTGGGGCGACCGACGGCTGTGCCCCACGGGCAGCGCCCCGCATTCACCGTGCCCGTGTCACTAGGGGGGGCTGCGGCCGAGGAATCCCGCTATCAGTTCCCGGGGTCACCCGCAAAGCTTCCCCCGCCCGCCCCAGCCGCCCCTCGGGGCGCCCCGGGCGCTGACCCCGAGCACCCACCCCGCCGCCGCCCTCCGCCAGCCCTGACTCCTCCGGGGTGAGATGGGATCGCGGTGCCTCTGTCCCCGGTCCGCCGGCAGCTTGCGAGCACGGAGCTGTCGGGTGCCGGCGGGGCTGCGGGGTGAGGGCAAGGCCGAGCTCAGGGCAGGCGGCGGCCGCGCTCCCGCAAGCCCCAGAAGCCAGATAGAGCCCCCTGAGGTGACCCCTTAGTGACCACAGCGAAGGGCCGGGATAGCCCGGCGGAGCCTGCACACTTCCCCGGCGACTCTACGGCTCCCGGCTCGTCTCGGGGAAGTTACGATCTTGAGTAACTACCCTCGGGGGCGGGCGGACTACAGCCTGACGGTGTTAAAGGTGGCGGCAAAACGATGCGATGACATACGGCAAACCCAGTGAGAAGGGCGTGTGGCCCTCCTGTGTGGGTGCCGCACCCCGCGGCCGCGGGAGAACCCCGAGGGCAGAAGGAGAGCCCCGAGGGTCGCGGGAGAGCCCCGAGGGCAGCTCCCCGACAAGCGCCGCCGCGCCGTGCCTGGGCTGGGCCGTCGGGGCCGGGCGCTGCTGAGGGCGCGCTGCCGCTGTCCCGCCGGACACCTGGGGTGTGGGCTCTCCGGGAGGCCGAGCTGCCAGAAAGCCCTTTGGCCTTGGTGACAGCCCCCACGGGTCACTCTACAGGTTAGAGGAACGGGAGATAGACTCGATGGAAGCGGCCGGCACTGTTGGGCGAAGGTGAAGGATCCAAACCGTTCCCCTACCTTAAAATTAGAGTCGCGGGTGATTATTTTATTTTTTTAATCCCGCTGGTTTAGGGAAAATCTGTTGAAGATAAATTAAAACATGACTGATTTTTTTCAATGAAGCCATATTTCTCCACAATGCAAAAGGATCTTTACATAACAACTGAAACTCAGGAGACAAGCTAATTGGATTAAGTCCTGTGAAAGGGAGGTTAAGGTGTCTGAATGAGACAACTGCAAACCTCCACTTTTCTTGCCATCTGCTTAGCAAGACTAAAGTGTTTTCTGATTAATATTATCTTAATCAATCATGCTGCCACTTATTACAACCTAACTGAAATTAGGAAACGAATCGTACGGAGGTTCAGCCCGAGAACGGAAAATTCTTAAAGAAGGAATAGAAAACGCGGGGCGTTTTTTGTTAAGTCTGATTTTTTTCTTTCCCTAAAGACCCGTTCCTCTCGACAACGAAATGTTGCCGGTAGTCCCCTTAACCCCGCCTCGGCAGTGCCGCCGAACAGGAAGACAACTTTCTCTAACACCCTCCTAGCTCTTGCACACGCTCTCACCCGAACTCAACGATTCCTTCCCCGCCGAACACTTTCTCCCCAGAACAGCCCGCCTGGGTTTTGTCTCGGGGAGCCGACAGTAAACGTGGCCCAAACCCGGCTGGTGTCGCCGGTGGCTGGCGAGGGGCAGAGCCTCCTCGATGCATCGAGCGCCCCGCGCCGGGATCGCTGCAGGAGCAGCCGAGCGGGGTCGGGCAACACCCCTCCCCTTCACTCTTTTTTCTCTTGTTTTTAATCAATATTTAAACTTTACAAAACGCCCATCCGCCGCTTTGAGACCGAGAGATGGGAAAGCCCTTCGTGGGTTTGTGGCGGCACGGAGCGAAGTGGTTCCGAGGCCGGGACTGCCTTTCCCTATAGCCCCTTGCCCCGTCTCCGCCTGCAGCAGCTGCACAGGCACAGCACCGGCACAGCGCCGGCAGCGCCGGAGGAGCCGGGACGGAGCTGCGGGGCCCGAGTGAGCGGCGGGACGCGGCCCGCCGAGGCCGTCGGGGAAGCGCGGAGGAGACCCGATCCTGCCGGGGGGCTGGGGCAGCTCAGCTCCGCGGCCACCTCGCCGCCGAGCACGGAGCTCACAGCCGGTGCGGCGGCTGCAGTAGGGGACGGGGCAGATCGGGAGCGGGCGGCGGGAGGTGGGCTGAGCCCTACCTAACCTGCGAGCTGTCCGCCCGGGGAACGCCTGGGCTGGCAGGCAGGGAGGGAGGGGAGAGGGAGGGGGTGTTCTCCTGTGCTAATAAAACAAATAAAATTTTCTGAGGTTACTGTGGCTGCCGCCCGCCCTCCTCTGCACGGGGAAGATCTGGGCTGCGCTCCGGTCAGGCCTCAGGGGCTGAGGCGGGTGGAAACCCCAGGAGCGCGGGCAGGGCGGCGGGAGCGAGCGGGAGAACGGCGGCCGCGGTTTCGGGAGGCTGCCGGCTGACAGCGGGAAGACCTAGGCCTGGGCCCTGCCCCACGTTCCCCGCCACCGCCCCCGGGCCGGGCCGGGTGGCAGAGGTGGCAGAGGCGGCCGTCGGATGGCGGGGCGCGGGCTGCGGCCCTCGGGGCGGGCGGCCTCGTCTCTGTGGCTGTCCCTGTCCCCTCCCGCCGGGGCTTCTCCCCGCTGGCGGCGCCCGCTGGTGGGACTTCGGCCACCGTTCTCCTGCCCGGTTACAGGACCGGCCAGGGCATCTTTTGGAGGTGCGGGGAGACACCCAACCCTGCCCTTCCCCAAACTTCCTTCTCTCCGAATCTGCCCAGCCCCGACACAGTCCGCGGGACAGGATGACCTCGGTGCTCGTTTGCCCTAACCCACCAACCATCTTCCCTAGTAAGCCTCGTGTTCTCGCCCAATCCGTTTTTTCGCCTCGTTTCTGCTCTAACCTAAGTGAGCGCCTAAAACTAGAAGCGGGGAGGCAATTAGTTTGCTGGCCGGCAGCCTATGATGAAGGAGGGGAAAAAAAAAAAAGAAAGAAAGAAAAACACCCTCTGCTCCATCGCATCTGCAAGTGGAACTGTAGGGCTCCTCCAGCCCGGGAGCTACAGCTCTCCCTCCGCGGCCCCCGCACTCCGCTCCCCCGCACATGCCCGGACTCATTTGCCTGCGAGGCCGGTGCGGCGGGTGGCTCCCCCCGCTGCCGCCCGCGCTGCCCCCGCCGCCACGGTCAAGTTGAAAAGTCTTCCCTGACGGGCGAAAGGAGCCCGCTGCCTGCGAAGGGGGGACTTACCTGTGGAGTCCATATCGGGTTCCTCCAGCAACCCGCAATGCATGCTCTTCCCATGGACGGGACGGGAGCCCCAAGGTCCCGGGGTTTGCAGAGCCCCTATCTCAGAGATGCGCGGGGGAGAGGGAGCAGGATGGCGACGAGGGGGTGGGGAGAGAGGGCAGAGGCAGATAGTTGGGGAGGGGGGGTGTAGAGCGGGAGAGCGGGACACTCCGTAATCCAGCAGGGCAAAGCCAGACCCGTCAAAATGTTTGCGGATGTTTCATGGGAAAAAGCATCATTTTATAGAAGCCCTGATGGGAGAAATGTCATTGATAGGCCAGCCAGCCTGATGAATGGCTGCTACTCAGATGGGGATGTGGCAAGGCTCAATGTGAAGCCCATTGTGATGCTGTTTTGAATAAGAAAAGCTTTCCTCCAAAAAGGGGGGCCTTAGATCTACGCAATCCCAACACTTCGACTTCCCTCTTCTATTAGAGCATTAGAAACGTTTTTCTTATTTAAAGTTCCAGCGGTCTTTCCACTCCTCCCTTCCCTCCCCCAGCCCCCACCCAAGGTCCTTGGCTCATTACAGACCGAGATCAAAATTGGCTTAGATCTTCAAACGGGCAATAGGTTTGGGGTTGTGCTCTTTGGGGCTGCCGGGTGTGCGTGCAGCGCGGCCGAGCTCCCCTCCTCCTCCTTCTCCTCCCGGTGGGCTCTGGGTTGGGATCCTTCGCGGCACATGGCATTGGAAACTGCACAGCTTCCCAAATATCTTGTAAGCTTAGTTTATTGGAGAAAAAAAAAAAAAAAGGCGATATGTGTGGGTAGGAAAGGGCGGTGTGAAGGGAGACAAAAGTTGCCAGTATCTCGGCAAGCGATGCTGGCACTGCAGACCTACGGCAGGGACTCCCGTGCGTCTCCCCGGGCCTCGGGGAGAGAGGCCAAGGAGGGATGGGGGCCGCTCGTCACCGGCTTGTCTGGCAGCGGAGAGAGGCTGACCCGGAGAACTCTCCGTGGGACCGGGCGGAAAGCAGGGGGGTGGGAGATCCCGATTGCCAAGAGAAATGAAGAACCAAAAGGGTGCGTTTTCAAACTGGTGTTGTCTCCCAGCTTTAGCACGAGGATGCGAGGATCCCTTTTCGGGTTAGCGGATTGCGGGGGGAGAGTGGGACAGGAGAGAGGCTGGAAAAAGTTGCTTATTCTGCATGCAGTTGTATGTGCTGAAAGTGGAAGTAAAAGTGCAAAGCTAGGGCTCTGATAAAAGTGGCTGGTTTAGGGAAGGAAAAGCTGTGATTAGAATATGAATAGAGCTCCAGGAGAGGAAGAGAAAGGGGGATTATAGCTGAATTACTTTGACCATGGACAGAGCCAACGTTTTCCACTCTTCTCGCCCTCTCCCCTCCCTACACCCAGACTACCCCCCTTCCCTCTCCCCTTCGGGGGGAAAAAAACCCAACAAAACCACCAACCCCACACAGCAAAACAAGCGGCGAGGTTGCTAAAGAGGAAGCCCGGTACTCCGCGGTGCCTTCGCATCCCCAGGCGGGCCGGCGGCGGGGGAACCAGCGGGGCACCTCGGCCCCCGCGGGCCGGGCCGGGCGGGCACCGGTGGCGGCCGTGGCGCACCCCCACGGGCCGAGTTTTGGCGTGGGGAGCCCAATGGGCACGAAGAGAAGGCCCGTAAAAATAATACCGGAGAGAGACAGTGCAAAACCCGAGTCTGCAGCCGGCGGAGAAGTCCTCGCGGTGGCGGCAGGGACGCCGGTCGGCTCTGCCCGCCGCGGGGACGTGTCCGGCGAGGCGGGAGCAAGGCCTGGGAAGGCTGATGCTTCTCCTCCCTCTGCCCTCTACCCCACCAAAAAACAACTCCAACCCAATGCAAGGGCTCTGCTCGTTCCCGACGGTCACGGCAATCCTGACGGGGGACTTCCATCTCTCCGCTCCCTCCACCACCCGCATGCCCCGGGCTGGCTCTGCTCCAGCCGCACCGCACCGGGGCCCCGATGGAGCGGGCACGGCCGGCTCTGTGCCGCCGTCTCCCCCCGACGGCGCGGCCTGCGGCTCCTGCTGCGGCCCCGGCCGTGCCCGGCGGGACCCATCGCCCCCGCCCCGGCCTCTTCAGGGTGCCCGGCCACCGGCTGCCCCCACCACACCGTTCGTATCGGGGAGCGTCCCGCTCCCACAGCGAAGAGACATGCTCAGCCCCGCCGCTAAACGCCCCTGCGGGCCGTGCGGGTGGGATTTGATTGTTACCGCCAAAACGGTGACATTTCCCCACCTTTTATGGTTTTTTCCCCCCACTCTCTTTTTCCCCATGGCTTTACCGTGGATGGTGCGAGCCCTGAGGGGGGCCCGAGAGAAGGTCGTGGGTGAGGGCCCCTCGGGGCCAGCCTGACTTTTTCGGGGGAGCCCCGGGCCTTGTGTGGGAGCAGAAACCCCACAAAAACCTGAAGGACATTTTTGTGTCTAAGCAGGGCTCGTCTTCTAGGGGTCTTGAAACCCGCGTTAACTTTAAAACCCAGGCGATGCCGCCGGCGTCGCCTGTACGCGGGGAGTTACCTGGTGCCCGCACGGCTTCCGGCGGGTGGTCACAGCCCTGGGCAGCCCCGGGGCTGAGGCGCCCAGCCCTGGCCGGCATAAGCCCGCGGGCACTCGCCATCCATCGCTCCCTGGCGCGGGGAGGTGCCTCAGGCAGGGGCCTGGCTTCTGGAAATGTGCAACACCTGCTGTGGCAGCCGCCAGGGCTCCATCACGGGCACTCTGTGCTTCTGGAAATTCCACCTTCACCGGTGTAAAGCTTCAGAGATGCTCTCGTGTTGCAATATTGCAGAGATGAGCAAAACGAAAATAAAGGATTTGTGAACATAAGGATATGTTCTTTCTGGGGGCAACGAGACGGATGGGATTTAGCACAGCCTGGATGTCTAGAGGCTTGGGCTGTTCTTTGACAGGATGCAAAGGTGTACGTTCTCCGTGGAGGATGATGTGTGGGCAGGATCAGTAGCAGCACTTTTGTCAGACCAGAGGTACTTGTTGCAATGTGTTTACTCCCTGCCTGTCCAGGTTAGTTCCTGTTCCCACATTCTTCTGGAGTATGTCAATGCTATTGTCTTCCTGCTTATCTAATCCCCGGCCCCCCCCCCCCCCAAATGTTTCAGATCACCCTCCTGTACTTCATAGCTCCATGATTGTTTCTTGTTTCGATTTTGCTTACCTGTATAAAAAGAATCTCATGCTTCTGGATATCCCATGTGACACTTATTAAAGTACTTTATTCTTCTGAAAGCACAGAGCATCTCCTGTGCTGGAGGCTGGCACTTTTCAGATGGCAGCACTACAAGTCACTAGCTGGAGTTTTTGATTTGATACAATGGGCAGGTCTCAGCAAAGATGCAAAAAGTATACAACTGGGAATTTTCACTCCAAATTCTTGCCTATGCAGATCATCTACCAGCCATAAAATATAGAGATTAACCCTACACTGCATCAGATGATGCATTTTTTGTGGAGAGGGATTCTGCTGCTATTGTGAAAAGAATACCACCTTATTCGAGAAAGAATACAAACTTGTGTTGGTGCAGGAGGGGAGAGCAGGAGCATCAAGAGAACAGAAGACACATTCCAGGCTGCTGAATAACTGGATGTAAAGCTGACATACCATTTGAGGTGACCAACGGATAATGAGTTTCTTTTGAAGGTTTAGCAAAGCAGAGGCAGAGTGGAAGTATGATAGTTTGTATCAATTTATCATGCAGGCATTTTGAGAGCTTTCCGAAAAACACATTTCTAGGATTCTTTTTCACTCTGCAGCTGTCTGTGCCAGTAAGCTGTGAACATACCTTTTTTTACCATAAAAACTCCTTATGCTGGTACTAGACTCTGAGCATCTGTACTGAACTCTAACAAATATTTTGGGGAAAACCTCAAGAAAAGCATTTTCAACAAAACTACTGGCACAGGAACAAAAAAAATTATAAACTGTTATCTATTAATTTAGCTAATTCTACTTAAGGGCAACTTTAGGCTGAAGTTCTACAGAAGTGTTGCCATACACTATCAGGGACACCAGCCTGCATTAGTTTTAGGATTGGATGTGAATTGCTTGTGAAAGGAGTTACATAAGATGGCTCTTTGCAATACCAGGGATCTGAGTTCAGTGACTCAGGGGATCCTTCTGGATCCGACGTATCTCTGTGCAGGCTGTAAGATTGCTGGCAACAGAAAAACACAGTGACACTTCATTATTTTAGCACTGGCTGTAGTCTGTGAGTGGTTCCATATTTTCTTGCCTAAGCCAGCAGCCTCCTCTCAGTATGAACCCATGCTTGTGTCAACCCTCCTTCCCAGCTTTCTTCCTGTTTCTGCTATCTTCATCTACTGGGCAAATCCCATGGAAGAAACAGAGAAGGATCTTGTTTCTGTACTGGCTTCTCTTTCCCACTTACTCATCTTTATTACCAGAACAGGAAATGTTAACTTTATTTTACATATATTAACACCCCTGAGGAAGCTATACGTATAGGTGAAGGACAGGATATGGAGTAAGCTGACAGATGACTTCTGGAATCAACTCTGTGTATGTGCTTGGGGAACATGATGCTGACAGATGCAGGAACTGGGAGAAGAACATCAAAAGGCTGCCTAGGTAAACACGTGCACCAACTCCTTCAAAAGCCTTTAACTGACACAAGCACCATGAGAAAGTGGCTAGGGTACACACATATACAGGTATCTGGGGGAGAACAAGCAGAAGAGCAGAGGCATGCAAATGATGGATTGCAGATGCATGGGGCACTTTCCTTTTAGTCTGAAAGAAAAGTAACATGAATTGCAGCTGGCATGCTCTAACTGTACACATTTCTGAAGCCAAGTTTTGTTGAAGATGAGCACAGACAGCCTTAGATGATCTTCCCTTATTAATGTCTGTGAAAGGAATTTTGCTCAGCCCAAGCTCTCTTCTGTTTGTAAAGTAGTGCAGTGACAGCGTTGCCAGAAGTGACCAGTGGAAATATCTGGTTCACACTGGTCACTCATCAGTCTGCATGAAGGAAGGGAATTCACTCTCCTGGGTAGTATCAGTGTCCATAGGAGTTGAGAAGAATTGCTGCCCCCAGGGCTGCTGCCCAGAACGCTCGGCCTGGGAGACACCTGCTGACTTGAGTTGGAGAAAAGGGCAAGCAGTCATCGATTTCCGAGTTTACACCAGATTTAGCTGGCTTTTGTTGTGTGTGGCTGGTACTAGTTACCAGAGGATTTGTACTGTGTGTTGGAAGAAGACCCAGCCCTAAAAGCTATTATAGACAACAGACACAGAAAAGATCCATTCCAGACTGCATCTCAGCTGCCGAACAACTGGATGTGAAGCTGTCATATCCTTTTAGATGATCGACTGATAATGAGCTTCTTTTGATCTGCTTGGAGCACAGAGCTTTACCTTCAGTGCCTGCCTCTGAATGGCAGGGGGAGGCCTGAATGCAGAGTTTAAGTTTCCAATTCACCAGGAGTTCAAGGGAAAACTGCTTCCATTATTAGAACATAATTTTAACAAGAAATTGGAACTTCGCTATTTAGCACACCAATTTCTTTCTTAGTTTTTAAGCTATTTCTCTGTTTATAATGTTTTATTGTCAAGTAGACAATAACTACCATGCACTGTCTGCAATGGTAAAGCATATGCATAAGTCAAGGAGCTCCCCAAAACTCAGGCTAGTGACAGACAAAGGCTCTGCTGCAGATAACAGCCAGGAATTGCTTTTGATTTGGATCTAACATGCTGTTTATGTACTGACCAGGAGGAGGGGACAAGGACATGCACAACAAAGTTACTGGAAAAAAATATGCAGTCACTGGAACCACCTCAGTTACCTGCCTCAGGAAACACACAAATACAGGGGTAACTGCAGTTAGGAGAAATACATAGTTGTTGTTTTTTTTCCCAGCAGAGAGATGCAAAGAGCAATGGGCAGCTCAGGAACTTGGAAGGATTTTTTAGAAGATGGAACAAAGGCCTAAGTCCATTTGCTGGGTAGACAATGAAAATCTTTGCTGTTGATTTTGGAACAGGAAGAGAATAAAGTCATATAGATGGCTTTTTAAAAAAATCCAACTTCAAAAATTCTCTGTATGGGTTTGGAGAGTTTAACTGAGAATTCTGGTGGTTTGGGATGTATGTTCATAAGTAAAGGAAGGCAGAGGGGCTGTATTTACCTCCCAGGTTCATATGGTGAGTTCTTAAATGATTGCAGAGAGGTAAAACTGATTCACGCAGTCTTGGCTACCTGAAAGTAGAGAGTCTGACTGGGGCCACATATCCAGGGCAGAGTAAGATTGACAAAGTAGTTGTCCTTACTCCTGCATCTTTCTACCCCTTTCCAAAGAAAGAACTTCTCCACTGAAACTGGTAGGCCCATGCTGAGATGTAAGTATTTCCTAAGAAGGATGGACTGAAGTCAGAACTTGTGTTCAAACACGTTCAAGTTTCTACCAGCATTTAGGTCTAAAACATGGACCCATTTTCTGGGCTTCTGAGCCTTAGACACAGAAATCTGGATCCTCACTGTGCCTTGCACACATTAAGCCTCCCAGCACTGGTCCAAATAATAGCAGAGTCACCATCTGGCTGGATTTTACGGTTTGATGAAGTGCTCATTTTTAAGGCAAGCACGTGTCTGGCACCTGGGGACCGTGGAACCCTGATCCCAGTTCTGGCACGGTCTTTCTGTGGCCCTGGGCAAGTCACGTCCACTTCAGAGGAGGGAATTCACGAAGTGCCCCATGGCCCTGCTGAAATGGCAATGGGCTGTAAAACAATCCTCAGCTCCAAGAGGAGGAGTGGCTGGAGGGGGCTTTCAGCAGCGCTAAGCCAGCTCCCTGCCACAGCTCCAGAGGTGCTGGTGCTGAGACACGGTTGAGGAGGGCCCTTGTGGGTCACTGTGGGAGGGCTGCAAGCCAGAGACCTTGTTTCAAGGCTTATGCTCCCTCTCACTAGGGCCATCCTCATCCTCAAGGCATTGGGGCAAAGTACAGACACATTTTCACCCCTCTAGTTTGGTTTTACAGCTGTGTGATGCCAGTTACTGTCAGGCTTTACAGGTGTGGTCTGAGCAGAGCTTGCAAACCCATTGTCAGGTGCACAGCACTTTTCATTAGTTTGCCATTTGTTACAACTAACCAATGAAATATTCTTCAGTCTTTATAGGTTTTTAATTGTGATGTACTCCCATTTTGCTATAAACCACAGTTATTTTTCTATTTACCATTAGAAAAGAGAAGAAAAGACATACAGTAATTTCTCATCATCATGAGTCTATGGTTTTCATTGGTTTTCCTCCCTGTTTAAGCAACAACTAAGGAGTCTGACAAATTAAAAGCTCTCTCTGCTGCACATTGAAGCTTTTTTGTAAGGAAAGCTCTTAACAAGATATGAGCATTACAAACAAAACCAATTGTGCTTAGTGAGAGCCCTTTCCTTTACTTTCATCTTAAAATTATTACATCTCAGTATGCTTTTATTTCATAATATATCCTCTTTGAATGCCAAAATTGGCCAGTCTGGTGTCATTTTTCTTTATATAGTTTGTTTTTCTCATTTCTGTGTTTGGATACCTTTACCTTAAAAAAAAAAAAAAGGAAGAAGTTATATACTTGTAAGGGTTATGTAAATTATTTGAAGTGAAGCTGTTTTTCTGAACTCTAAAATAGTGACCTGTGTTGCTCATGGCTCCAGAACTGGCCAGAAGCCCTGGGCTTTGCTCTCTACCCTATAGCATTCTGCAGCTCAACCCTGGCTTCATTCTGTTTCTCACAACCAAACAGTAGAGCTGGACATGTACAGTATTCAACAGGGTACATAGCATTTAACCCTTTGTCTGCAAAGCAAGTGGCAACTTCAACGTACTACATGGAGTTAGGTATCTTTTCCAGCAGCAGCACACACCTCTAGCTCATATCAGAAAATGGACTGCATTTGGCATTTCAGACGGGACTAATTCTCAAGACCTTCCTGCTGAACAGCATTTCTAGAAAGCTTCTCCTGGACACTATATACAAGGAATAAAGAAGTTGCAATGGAATGAAAACCTTGCGGTAGTTTTCTAGCCACAGCTCCTTGTGCTAAAGCCTTCAGACTTTGTCAAATGTTGTTCGGAATATGGTATCTAATTCAGCAGTAGGGCAGTGATGGCAGGGTTGATCTGGGCAAAGTCAGCTCCAGCAGTACAGCCGTGAGTTGACATAAGACCTCTTTGTGAAGGCATTCACAGTATAAAAAGGGGGGAGGGGAAGTCGCCTGGAAAGATAATTCAAAGAGCTGCAAGGATGATGCTCACCAGGGGAAAGTAGTGTGACAGCTCTGGGGTTCTGAGAATGGTATTTTATCTCATCAGTCCATGCCTAACAATTTTTTCCTGACTGCAGTAAGATTCCTTCCTTGAATTGCCACTTTGACCAACCATATTCCAGGAATCCACAGCCATTTGTTCTGTTTCTGCTGCTGGTTTTGTAATGCTTATTCCATTGCCTAGAGATTACTTGCAGGTGTCAATTATGATGGAACATAGGCAGCCTCTTAGAGAGAGGTAAGAAATAAATATCAGAGTTTCAACCCAAACCTGCGCTCAAATAAGCCTCCAGCTCAGGCACAGACTTAGGTTAGGCAGCAGTGATGTGCAAATGCAACTGATGTAGGTATCACCAGAGTAGCTGACAGTGGGTGACCCTCACTTACTGCCAGACATGGCTGGTTTCTATGCTTTACTGGATCTGTCATCCCTAAGGCTGCCCCTTTCTTCCTAAACCTCAGCTATTACAGAGGATATCCTTCACCCTCAAAAACCCATTCATCCCCACGCTCTCATCAGCTTGAGGTGAACAAGCTGCAAGGTTTCTCCTCAGGGCTGCACACAGATCTGTTCTCTCAACGGGGTTACTCATGAGCACATTCCTCTGCTCCTCCTCCATCTCTGCTGTAACTGCTTCAATTTCCACGGGTGTAATTGTGCACACTGCTTAGTCTTTCATGTCCTGCAGCTCTGACCACCCAACCTAGGAGACCACCTGGCAGAGGACTAGGGAGCAAGGACCCTTGTCCTCAGCGAGGTTTGCATGGTGCCCCCCAGCAGCCGTAGCCTTAGAGGCTCACTCCCTCTGCTGGTGCTCCCAAGCTGCAGCTGGGCCATCTCAGGCACCAAAGCAGAGGTTGTTCATTCTGGTTAACCTCTCCCTTCAGTGTGGAGGATGTCACTCTCGTAAAACTCTTTTGTAAATAACCCTGAACTGTTTGCATCCTGGGAGAGGTGCTTCAAGAGCTTTTTCAATCCAGTTGTGATGTGTTGACATCTGTGTTGTCATCAGTCCAATTTCAAGAAAGGGGGGGGAGGGGGGGGGGAAGAGAAGAAAAGTAGAATCTATTTCTTCAGGCTTGGTTTTTAAGCCTAAACACAAAAGTACTAGTTTAAGCATTTTGGTGGAAGATTAAAAAGAAACCTACTCAGGTAAATACTCATCTGTGTTTCTTAAGAGCTAAGAACAGCAGCAACATTACTGCATGAGCAGTGTCAGGATCAGCAGGACCATCAGGATCAGCACACAAAGTTCAGCCATATGAGGAGCCAAAGAGCATCTCAGGATTTCTAGATCGTAGGCAATGTTCTGTATCCTCACTGACCCAGAGTGCTGCTTTTACCTGAAGGACAGAAGAAGTCTGCACATGTTGATGTCCTTTGCTTAAAAAGTTAACTGCATGCTTTGTTGAGTAAGGGCTCAAGTTAGTTTAGGGTACTAAATGACTTAGTTCATCCACTGCTTTAGTTCTAGGCCTTAGACCTCATGAAAAAATCCAGCTGTTCCCTTTCTAAATCTTTTCAGGCCATTCAAACCTTCACTGTCAGTGACTGATTTGTTGTTACCTTCATAGGTTTGGTTTTGTTTCATTTTTAAAATGTTTTGGTTGTCCTCATATTTTAAAAAAGTTCTAGAGTCCTGTGACAGCATCCATCATTACCTAGTGTTTGCAGCCTGCCTTTTCAGGGTTTTGAGCCAGTGTATTTTCAGATCTACTACCCCCAGTAGGAATGGAATGGGTATCTGTGTGCTGTATCATGCACTTGCAGTCACCTCCTCCCCTGAACTTCATGGAAACCGCGTACATTTAGTTGAGAGCAGACTACCTGTACAAGCACATGCTGGCACACAAATGCACCTGCCTGTTGAAATCTCACTTAAAACATCTGATCTCAAGCTCTCAAGAAAGTAGTTTCTTTTCTCTAAGGTGGACACTACTTTAGAAAATTGTAACACCTTAACAAAATGCTTTAGGAACAGAAATGGTTTAGACATTATAAGGCCTTACCATCCTTACACGATTATCAAGTTTTCAGCCAGTATTATTCAAAACGTTTATTACATTAGTTTGGAAAACATTTTTAACCTTTGTGAATGAGATGTGTATTTAGCTCTGCTTAAGCCCTAGTCTAGCAAAGACCTTTTCAAATGCAAGCATGGGATTTTTTTAAGTGATCCAA
This sequence comes from Pomatostomus ruficeps, assembly GCA_013400735.1. Taxonomy (NCBI): domain Eukaryota; kingdom Metazoa; phylum Chordata; class Aves; order Passeriformes; family Timaliidae; genus Pomatostomus; species Pomatostomus ruficeps. The sequence continues at coordinate 74,348 of VYZT01040246.1, forward strand.
GTGCTTTGCTGGACCATGGCCTTATTCCACAATTCCAACACATCCTGTTCATGACTAATCAAGGCTTCAGAACTGCTCCTAGTGTATTTTACTGACAGACTCTTCCATGTCAGTTTAAAAACAGGGAGGATATGTAAGAAAGATTTCCTACTGTCTTGCACCTCTCTTCACTCAGGTTTTAGAGTTTATTCCTGTCCACCAAAAAACTTCCCAGTCAGATATGCTGCATTTCAGTTTCTTAAGGTACTTTTTTTGGTCTTTTCCATCTTGTTCATTCATTGTACTTAGCTAGTTTTAGCCTAGGTATGATGTTCATGGACTGCAGTTCCTGGAATAAGAGTTTACAGGCATAAGGTATGCGCAGAGAAGACACATGACATGATGATTTGCAGTAGTGGCACCTAGGAAAACAAACAAAAAGAAAGTTAGATTTGGTCCATAATTTCTACTGAAAAAAACCCAATTACCACTAGCCACGTTTGTTTTGTCCATCTGCATTTAAACACTGGCCTCCATCCTAGAAGCACCAAATGCTTGAGACATTTTTTTAGCACTTAATTTATAGCTTAAAGCCCTTAAATAATCTGACTGAAGTCAACAGGAGCTTAATGTTAAACCTGCACTTTTCTTGGAGGGCAATCGTAATGCTCAGGAGCTAACAGGACCAACTTCTGCTTCTTCAGCACTCACATAAATGTCAACACAAATTCAGCACTGCATAGTGACAGAAAGGTGAACAAAGCCAAGTGTTTCTGAAAAAATGTTTAACAGTCCAATTTCTGTCTTATATATACGTCACAAAAAGAAGAGTCAGGAAGAAAGAAGGTTCTTTATATGCAATTTCACCCTATAATGTCTCAAATAATTTCACTTTCCAGAAATGAGGCCCTTCTTATCTTACATCTTTAAACTTGAGTCAGGATAGAAACCCAGAAAAACTGCTTTAACACATATTCTTTGTGCTCTTTGCTCTAATGATCTTAAAATTCGGGGGAAAGGGATTTTTTGTCATATAGGTATAACCTTCACTATGTAAGGAATAACTAGGCTAGTCAGCCACCTTGACAGTGTTGGACCTCAAATTCAATGGTGGTAGAAAATATTTCTTATAAAAATTGGTTTCCAACCTCTCTATTTCTTCATTCTCCTGTATATTCCATCTTCTGTTTTTGGAGAGTTGAGAAAGCCACTCCTTTGGGAACACAGACTGACTCAGCACTTCCCAACAGTCTAATAACAAAGTGTTTTTTTTGTTTCTGTGTTTGAAATTTATATTTCTGGCATAAAGTCATAACAGTCTGAAGATCCAATTAAGGAAAAATTAGCAAAACTCCTGCAGGCTTCTGTGGTACAGAATGAGGCTGACAGTCAATGCAGGCTTATAACTACTCCCCTAGTCCACATTTATAGGGAAAGGTACATTTTATGGTGGGAGGAAGCGACCTAAATGGGAGCCATTCTCTGATTATGCAAGCAAGCAATTTCTCTCAACAGAAGCAGTCTTGCAGGCCCAGGAAGCCTGATGAGACACAACTTTTCTGCTACGAGCACATGTCTGGCATCTGATTACAGCTCCTTGGGACTGAGGAGCAGAGACTACTCACTACACCCAGGCTCAAAGCTACACCATTCTGGGCCTGCTTTGTACTGGATGGGGACCACCCAGAAAGGTGCAGGAAGCACAAAACTCTGTCAAACAGAGATCACAGAAACAAGTACTTGAAAGACCATTTGGTCCTAGAATTGACACTAAACTGGTCAGAAAAAGGCAACTGTGCCATTCAAGGCTGAATCTGGACCAGAAACAAAATTTTTCTTCATGTATATTTTAAAATGCACATACTAGAGAGATCAGAATAACTCCCCAACTTATCATCAAAAAAGGACCAAATTCTGCTCATTGCATTCAGTGGAGTTCTGCTCCTGAGCACCTGTACAACAGCAAAGTTGGAAAACTTGCATAAACACAGTAATCATAGTAAGTTTCAACTGCATTTTTTACAGGTATAATTCTGTCCCTGCCACAACTGCCCCCTTCCCCTGCGAAAATACCAGTTCAGGCCCCAACACTGATCTGCTATTACTGTCTTGCAGAAAAATGTACTCAGGGGCTAGTCCTTGTCTGAGTGGAAGGGCTCATCTTCCGTAAGACAAGTGCCCTTAACGCTAGCCACAAACAATGTTTCTAAAAGGTTTCTTGCAGCAATGTCTTATTAATGCCTGAGTCACTGAAAGGCCCATTTGGAAGCTTCTCTTAATGATTTGGTCTCTACTGTGATGCTCATTACAGGGCCACTTGCTTCAGCTACTGGTAGACACAGTACAAAATTTAGCAGGAACTCTCTTATTGATTACTCTCACACATCAGACAGCTTTTCACAGAAACAGATTGCAAGAATGTCTGGTTCTGTCTGAGACAGTAGTTTCTTTCACGATTATTTAAGGAGTTACTAAACTTTGCTACGAACTTCAAAAAATGAAATACATTGGCAACACCCTAAAAATAAAATGTAGTATTACTTCTAAAGTTCAAATTCCTAATTTTCTTCAAGGTACCTTTACTTCCTGTGGACTCTGAAAATCTTCAAGGACTGCTCTGAAACTGAAAAAATTATTGAGCTACATCTGCATGTGAGGTTTTTTAAAGGCAATGCTTTACACAGTTAGAAGTGGTTAGTTCTTTGACTTATGGCATGTCCTTCCTTTCATACAACTTCCTACAACTGTTATTTGCATTGCAGTAGTTTTAGGACACCTGGGTCAGAAAAAAGCCTCACTTCTTACATACACTGAACACACGCTTAAGAAAAACAGGACCCTCAAAAAGTTATTGCACAAGAGCCAGCAGGACCATGCCCAGCTGAAGATCCCCAATCACAACAGGATGCCCAGAGTAGGTCTCATCTCTCCTCTGGATTATATGTTTTCCCACCTCTGTCTGAATGTCTGCTCCACCAGGAGCAGAACTGCTGCTGCTGTGAGCAGACAAAGGTGATGCTTGGTTTCTGGCCCGAAGCCACACGCTTCAGAAGAAATGCCTGACCAAGGGCAAAAACAGTAGCTGTCACCTTTACACATCTACAAACTGAGAATACACCTTACTTTCCTGCTTCATTATATCATAATATAATGAAAATCACTCTTGAGGCACTGAAGTGAATAAAGTCCAATTTCCTGCCTCTCCCAATAGATTGATACTGATATCCAAGATGCGACAAGTTTCCAATTGTGCTTTTTTGAGGTTTAGAAATCAATCTTTCTACTCCTCCTTCCAACTCTCCATCTTTCCTCGCCATAAATATTAGAGTAACTTGTAACTTGAACTTGCACCATTTATTTTTTCTTCCCTTAGTCATGGGATTTCAGGTCACCTGTTTTTCCAAAGCTTGCAAGAACCTTGTGTCTCAAATTTCTCTTGGTCTCACAAGTCTGTTTTCTGCCTGGCTAAAACAAAATCAGGTTAAACATTTCTCTCACGTCTAAGACTATAAACAGATGTTTGTCTATCTTCTAATAATGGTGTATTTTCAGCATGCTACAGGGCAACTTTAAATCTAGCATCTCAAAATTGTTGAAGAGAAAAGATGGTTAAAGCAAAACCCAGTGTATTACACGTGGTGAGCTCCACACAGCTTTGATATCCAGTTTTATGCTTCCCCTACATGAAAAACCAGTTTGTTTGCAGGAGACCAACTCAGTACCAACTGGGTTAGGTCTCAGAGTAAGACAGCAAGACCATTAGCCAGTCTGGAGAAAAGTTTCTTAGGGACAAGCCATTTAGGCAGAAGCCAGGTGAATTTCCAAACAGACAGCGGCTTGTCTCTCAACATGGGATCAGTGCGTTTGTCTGATGCTTTGAGGAGGAACTCCTTGTTTTACGAAACTACAAAACAAAAGGCATTTGGGAGGGGCAGAGCCAAAGAAAGCCAAATGCATGGGATTATGAACTTCATAGCTAGAGAATAGGAAAGCAGGGGATGCTGCTTTCTTCTCCTATTCTTCTGTGCCCACTCTCACTCTTCAGCCTTGTGAGGTTCAACATGGTATTGTACCAGGCAGATGTGTGACCAGCCCAGCCAATGACTTCATTTCTGATGGCAGAAGTGTCAAGTACATTGACACCGCTCTTTTCCCCTTTTCAAATAATAGATGGTACATGGGATTGGGTGTTTGATAATCCCTTGCAAAGGTGGCATGGAAGGTCAGCAGTGGGATGGAACGTCAGTAGACAGACTGAAGGGAACAGCCTGGCTGTGGAAGAGAATACCTCTGCCCCCATGACAGGAGAGATCCCTGGCCCATTGACTACAGACTCAATTCAGTCCTGCCTTCAATCAGACCACAATAAAGAACCATCTCGTCACGAACTTTCCAAATACCGATTTTGATCATTGACGCTGCTTTTGATTAAAGTGCATGGGACTATTAATTGGTGCCTCTGAGCACTTGAAAACTGAGAAGCACTGCAGCCAAGGGCAAGGTTATGTTACACAGAGGCATGGCTACTGTGTACCACTTGACAACTTACCAGCCAGAGTACCCCAGCAAGCCACACTGTCCACAAACATCCACTTCAAAGGCATCACTGGAAATCATCAGTCTCTCCAATAACAGCATGCTGGCTCCATAGCCTATCAAACAATCCCGTTCCATCTCTCCAAGACGTAAACCACCATCACGGGATCGGCCTTCAGTGGGTTGCCTTTGAAAAAAATATTGAGAAAACGTATTAAATATTCCAAAACATACATTCTATGACTCTAAGAATGCCTCTCTTCAAACTGCAGGAACAGTACAGGGGTGATGGACATCAGCACTTTACAAACCAGAGCTGCTGATCTCACAGATGTGTTGCTCCTGTACCCGCAATACAATGCAGTTCTGTGACCTGCGGCACCTCACAGAATGTAGCTGAGTAAGTGAAAACAAAAACATTTCAAGCAGTATCCAACATGATCTGGATGCAGATTTGGCACTCTTTCTTGATGAGACATTATCGTTTGTAGCTAACAAAACGAAACAATATTCAGCAGCTAATGAATCAATCATCAACCTAATGTTTCAGCTGAACTACAGCTAGGACTAATTTCTAAAATAAAGATGGCTTTGATCTGTGAGAGAATACCAAAATAAATTAGCAAACAAGTAGTACACATATTGCTAACTCATGATTGAAATGCTATTTTTTTTAAAGTAACATTTAACTAGTTTATTATTTTCATATATGATAGTCAATAGACTAATTTTTGTGTTCTATAGGTTCCTCTACAGAAGTCAAACTCTCTTTTATTGTCTGGGGAGACTCCCTGTCCTTATGGTGCTAGAGGAAAATTTTAATAAAGCCATGCAAGTATACACTAAAGATTTTGAGGTAAAAAGATAAGGTATTGTATATTATCTAACATTAGGACTGCTTAAGCCAATTTTTTTGTTGGACACAGTCATAACTTTTAAACTCTTGTTTGTCATACTGCAATTTCATACTATCAGTTCTATTCTCATGTACCAGCACAATGATGTAGTACTTAGGTTGCAAATACTACAGCAAACTATGAAGCAAAACCAATCCTGAATTCCTGCAGCACTAATATACTGCATGCATTTTAATTAGTATTTCCATCTTAGTATATTCCCTGAAACATGACAGCAAAGAGAAGGAATTTAAAAGATGTTACTGAGCTTCACTGCTTCCTGAAACCTCATGTTTATGTGCTGTTTCTGACACCTGTAGCAGTGTAATCCACCTAAAATATTCAATGACAGATCTGGCCCATTACTTTTGGAGTATATTTTGTTTCTATTATTTCAAACAACCTAATTTGTTAAGCTTAATAAAGATACTAAAAATAAGATTTTACCAACTTACTGCAACTCAGAGAAAAGAATTTATAAAAGCCTTCAACATCTAATAATCTTTTGTAACATGTAAAAAATAAGCCTCATTACGAGACCAAAATATCTTCTGAAGATGTATTTGTTTTTAGGGGGAAGTAGTTTCTCTTACTCTGACCACACTGGAACCTTAAAACTAAGCTGCTTGTAATTCAAATTGTCCTTTTCATTCATATGACCTTCTGTTTTTCCCACTGTTGGGAGAATGGATAGAAGTTGTTTACATCCTGATTAAACTCCCCAGGGCCCCCTCCCCAGCTGATGGCACCACCACTGTTCAGATGCTGTTTTAAAGGACTAACCCTGTGGTGAATGCCGTTTCCTTTCTGAAGTCCCAAAACGCGGATTTTAAAAGCAGTTTGGACCTCCAATGAATCAGGCATTTGCTATGGTGCTAGAAGTGCCAGAGTTGTTTTTATGAACTGACTTCTATAACATTATTTAATGCACAAGTCTGCTTTCAGAAGTTTCACCTGGTGCTGTTCTACAGGACAAAGTGACAAAATAGCTTTATAAATGTGAGCCCAAATAAAGTCTCAACCCAATTATGGGAGGATAAAACCTCTGGAAAACTTATAGGGGTCTCAACTCCATGGGTAGATATTCCACGGCTCTTCCAACAGATACAGGATGATTTTTAAGGCAGATGAAATTCCATTTAAAAAAAATACAAAAAGCTCCCCAAACAAAAAAAACCCAACTTGAACATTTAGCTGCTAAGGTTTGCTCCCACTGTCAGTATGATCTCATTGAAAGAAAACAAAACAAAATCCTCCCTACCTAAAAAGTAGTTTTCTAAGGTACCAAAAATTTCAATATTGAGATTGAGCCTTTGAAATTAGTCTATCTTCTGCTTCCTAAGATTATCAGATTCTTCTTCCAGCTCACATGAGTTTTAAAATTCCTCATACCAAAAGTTGTTTAAAATGTTAAAGCAGTACTTATAAAGTATTCGTGCTTCCCCTTTCCCACTATACACATGTACACTGCAGCTGTTGCCCTGGGCAACTAACTTCTTTCTTTATCCTAAATATAACATCGGAAAACAAAGCAGACCCTTGAAAATAAGACTGGGAATATCATTAAAAAGAGATGTTTTTAATATTAAGGAAAAAGGTAAGTTCTTAAAATCATTAAATGCTAAATAAAATGCAGTGACTCTGTAAGTAAAAAATAAGTGATCTTCACTCTATTTAACTGCTGCCTTTAGAAAAAAACCCATAAAACAATAAACTTCAGTGTTTTTAAGCACATTAAGAATTTATTGGCACTAATTCTGCATTTTCTGCAAGAACTGTGGGTTCAGCTGAATGCTCTTATTCCTTGTTTCACTGGCCAGTGTGGGGAATAAGCCTACCCCCATGGTCTCAGCAGATCTCCTTTGTGCCTGCTAGGGAAAATTAGTGGCTAGTTTGAAATGGAGTTGTCTGCTGAAACATTGATCTCCAACAAGTGGAACACTACCTAAAAAGCACTGCCTGAAGGAGGAGGGCATCCTGTGCCCGCAGAGCCCCAGAGCACAGAGAGGAGCCCTGACCCGTGTTTGTCCATTGCTCCCCTGCAGCACAACAGGACCTGGAACTTCTGACATGTCCAAAAGACACACAGGTGGCACCTCTGACAGTGTCCATCAAAACAACAATGCATGCAGAAAGCTCATATTGCTCTCTTTTAAGAAAAGTTAAAGCAGCTTACCTCCTAACAAGATTTAGCAGGACTGTGCATCTCAGCAACACCACATACGGAACTGTGGTATAGATTAATTGTCAGCTACTCACGGCACTGAAATTAAGGATTGCATTTCATTTCAGGTACCAGTCCAGAGGGCAACATCCCGGTGGGTTTTGACCATGTTGACAGAAAATGCTGCTTTGCAATTCTGGAAAGTCTTGTTTTAATCAGAATAAAAGCTAGAACCAGTGATGATCAAGAAGCTCAAGTATTCTGCCTTATTCCAGATGGAAATACAACTTCACTGTCACTTAAGGTACATTTGATATATCATAAAATGCATTTCAAGACAATGACAGCCAAATTCCATGCTGGAAGCTGTTACAGGATTACTTTTAAAACCAAAAAAGAATGTTAGATGCAATCTACTCTCCAGGAAGTGCAATGGATGATAAAACAATAGCGAATATGAAAGCTGGCAATGCAGACTCTCTCAGCAGAGGCAACGGCAATAACAAATGTTTAATTATTTGAGGAGAAAAAAGACTGAAAGACTAGTCAAGAGGCAGCATAAATTGAATATCCACTAGCTTTCCTGAAAGTCAAATAAGGAGCCCTAGTTACATAGTATGATGCTACTGACTGAACAAAGAATTTGCAGAAGGTAAAGCATGGAGGAAAACACACCACCTTTGTCTTTACATTACACTGACTTGAGATTTAGGTTTCATTTAAATTCAGTATCTCTAAACAGCTGAGAAGCTGGGGAGGCAATACAAAGGCAGAAGGCAGAACAAGCCAGGAGTTCCAGTAAATCCTGTGTACTGTTAGTTAAGACAGAGAGTTTTCATTTTCATGTGAAGGACCAATATAATGCCTAACATACGGAAGAACAAAAAATGGGGAACACAGCCTATTATTTGGGAACATAATTTATGTTCATGTAAGCAAGCAGCTGTGGTTGTGCTACACCTGCCTTTCTCAACGTGGTTGATGAAAAAGTTCAGGCAAGAATTACAAAACCTTTTCATTATTTCTTTCCCAGTTCAACCACTAGTATTTACTTCCATGGAAAGCACAAGAGTTCAGTTTGTCCTGTAGAGTGTGAGGCTGGAAAGCAAAAAGGCATAGGAAATACGCAATGAAAAGCCAAAGAGGAAGACGCCTCTGTATCAAGTACAGCAGAGACCTGCCCCTCCATTCTCTAACAGCACATCACCGGGTAGAAGCTGCACTTATTAAGTTTTTGTGCCGCCAGGTAAAGCAAGAGAAGTGGATCCTCACATGATAAGAGGCATAAAAATAGATTTAGGATTAAAGAATATGAATCATGCTTGTTATAGGGAGGAGTAAGGGTGGGATAGACATGACTGTGCTTACATCTTAAAAACAGTACAAAGATTTCTCTGGTCAGAATCAGTACAAATTTTGATGGGTCAAAAAGAAGAGCACCACCATGCAGCAGGTCAGGTATAAGGGTGAACCCAACAGCCCAGAAAGACTGGCAAAGGACATTTGGAATAATCTTTGCTAGAATATTCAAGATTAGGAATTTAATTTTCTGGCAAGTTTAAGTAAATAATCCTATTGTGATGGAGAGAGGTGAACTAAATGACCCCCTAAAAGCATCCCCAAAGCAAAGCCTGTGTCACTAAACTCTTTTTTGTGACCAAGGAATATCAGAAACTTAGAACATGAGTGCAAGCAGACACAGACCCTGGCTTTAAGGAGAAAAGGTAAATAGCATCAGCAAAAGAGGAAGATTCAACTTCCCCAAAGGGTTTATCAAAGTATGTTGAAATATTAGACCATACCTTAAAATTTCTTCCTTCTACTCATAACTGATTTTGTAAAAGTACAAATGTTAAAGAAAAAACAAACCTCCTCAAAGACCTGTGATACAAGCAATGGACAGGAAGGGCCCACAGTGTGTACTGTGAATCAGCAGATGGTGTTTTTACCAGCTGCTAGCAGAAGTTTGAGAAGCAAACTCAGGTTTTGGACCACATAGGGCACACCTGGACCTTCAGAACAACCTCCTGCCACAGTCTGCTGTGAGAGTTTTCAGTCTGCAACAGTGTAGTAACAGTTCGTAGCATTTTGTGCCAAGGTAAATGAACTTTTTTTTATAGCCATCAGTCAGCTGGGCACACTTCTGAATTCAGACAAGAATTTTGTGCTTAGCCTGTAACAATACCTGGTGAGCACTGCTCTGGGTCCTCGAGCTCTTGCATGCATCTTATCCAACACCATGTGCTTCAGTTTCTGGTAATACACGGGACCAAAATAGATATATGCTTCCAAAGGTTCCCTGAAAGAATAAAAACCAAAACAAAACCAACATCCACAGTTAACACACACCTACCTTAAGAGAGAGACAAGGGTGTCATGTACAGGAGAAATGTGAAACAATTTGGAAATCATGAGTCCTAGAAAAATGTATTTGGGCTTTCTGGGCAATCAGTCCGAAACCCCTTCCAGGGAAATCTTCTGAACACAGGGGTTGTACACTGCCAGCAGCACATGCTGCTGTCTCCACTCCAGCAAGAATAAGCTCCTGAACTCTGGTCTTATGTTGTGCAGACATGCTGCTACGGCTGCAGGTACCTGTTCAGCTGTACCATGGTAAGCCCCTTCTCTGTCTGTATCAGGAGTGTTTCAAAAGTGTCATCAGTAGCCAGGAATGGCTGTAAATGTGTCAGACCCTGAAGAGTGACTTAGGGTATTTCTGTTTACATTACTTCACAAAAAAAAGCATATATGTAAACAAATACATCCAGCATAAATGCTCAAAACATCCTTTTAGCAGGAGCACTTTAAGAAATTTGCATTTGCAAGAATCACTTAGCACTGGCACACTATGAGCCTGACAGTGTTCTCATCCACTGATTCTCTCTGCACAGCTCTCTGAGGCACAACCCAAGACCAAGATGGGTGAAAGCCTCCTTGAGTGTCTGTGCACAAGCACAGCTGCCCCGGCAGCACTGCTCGGCAGCTGCAGCCAGGGGACAAAGATCGCTGCCCTGGCTGGCACTGGGGGCTCGGATGAGCTAGGTAAAGGGCTCTTGAGAACTGTATTTAGGCACTTTCGTCAGCTTGAGAACATCTGTAAGCAATACAAAGGGTGTTACTCCATTCTGTGAGCTGGAGTAATGGCTAAAAATTTCTGTGTTTAAAACACCCCCATCTGTAAGAACAGTGTAAGCGCCTAAAGATCAGAAAGCAACAGTGAAAAGCACTCAGTCATTTCCCAGCTACCACCTTCACCCAGCTACCACCTTCAGCACTAAGAATGATCAGATTTAACACAGACAGACAGACTCAGTACAGCCACTGATTTGTTTAAAAAAAAAAAAAGGTATGTGCAATGTAAAAACAAGTAGGAGACAACAGTATTGCACTTCCCTTTCAGAGTCATTACAGACATTATGCAGTGTTATTCCAAAAGCTGACTATTGAAGAAAATAGTAAAACTTCATTAGACATTTGAAATCTGCAAACTTCACATTATTATGAAATATGCCTTCAAATTTCATTACAAACAGATTAAGCCCATGTAATTTGCTTGGAAAAAAGTATCAGTATCCTTGAGCAAAGTCTCTAAATAGGGCACTACAAAGTTCAAGTTTGAGGATGGGGGATTTTTAGAGCTGGATGATTTTATTCTCCCTAAGAAACAGGATTAGTCAGATTTTTTAAAAGCTACCACAATATACCAACAGGAAGTGGTTCAAGCACCAGGATACTTGATATACAATTTGTGGAATATGGAGTGAATAAGGAAAACAAAACTGTATCTCTGAAACAAAAAGAGAAGCAACATATGGAATAAGTTGGTAGGAAAGGCAATTAAAATAAAAAGCATATAAAAAAAAACTTGCAAAAGAGACCTAAACGTGTTCCTTGAGAAGAAGGGGACTGGAAGGATAATAAAAATAGCAGGAAGGTAGGATTAAGATACATTTTGGAAGGGCAGGCATGTGAAGCCATATGGCCTTTTCCTGTTCCTAAACTATCTTATGTTCTTTGAACTCTGTGTCTCAGAAGCCAGTCTGATCAACACAGCAGGAAGTTTGCAGATTAGAGTATTATGTCAGACTGAAACATTGTGTAATCGAAAGGAAAAAAGAAAGAAAAAAGGAAAAAAGAGTACACGCAGAATATTCCCAAGGAACAGACGTTTGCCTCCAAATCCATATTTAGAGTACTATTAAAGTCAACATGAAAATGCTTATCTGATTCCAAGCATATGTAAGACTTTCTGCCCACAGAAACCAGAAATTTCTTACTATCTCTCAGCAAGAAAACTTTGATTTTAGATTTTTTGCCAGGCAGTAAAACTTGGGAAATTTTCCCATGTACCACAAAGGCCATTCCCATTACAGCCACACATACACCAGCAATTTTTAAAATGTGGAACCACAAAATGCTTCTAAGAAAAAAAACACGCACACTACTCTTCAGCCCTCTTCTCTATCTCACAGAGGAGTTTGCAAACAAGAGGAAGTTCCCGAGCTTTGAGACATGAGATTTTTCAGATGCGTCTCAACAGGATTTCCCTACTCTCCTGAAACACCTAAATCTAAACAGCAGATTCTTACCCAGTGATCCCAGATGTTACATAGTCCTTCCCCAGGTAGTTATAACCATGGCGAATAAGATCTTCACACACATCCTTAACTTTACTGCCACCAAAAGCCGTTCCATAGTGAAATCTGCCATCCAGCACCCCGGCCTTCCCAGCTAGGAGTTCAATCAACTTTCCTACCTGTGAAAGAAAAGCAGAGTTAACAGCCTGGTCATTAGGACAGGCACACTGCTGGACTGGTCACAGCACAAGTTAGTCAGGCAGATGGCAGCCTGGGCTATTACATGCAACAGGAGGAGTGGAAAAAGCCCAAGAGCTGGGAGTATTCCTGTGTGAAGGGGAAAACTGAACTCATCACAGGGTCTGGGAACACCTTTAAGGTCCCAAGTCAGGTAGTTTCCACTTCCAGTTATCTGAAAAATGGGCAGAATCCAGTGTGGCCTTCTGCTGGAGACAGCTTTGGAGACTGACTCACTGCAGTGAGGCAGGGGAAAACAGAAGGGAAGATGCTAACAAAGGAAGAAAGATCAGAGGCTGTATGAAGGAAGCACTGAGGTCCCGCATAAAGGCCAGGCAGTGAGGTATTTAGTGTGATCCTGCAGCACAGGTGCAAGACTCTCCTCAGTTCCAGGGAGGCATGCATAATTTAAGAATTTTTATAGGTCTGGATCTAGAATTGAAGCTCCTCTCCAACCTTCACCTCACAATCTGCCTGCCCCAGCCAGATTAGTGCAATAGGGAAGGAAGAGTAAGAGTAAGTAATTTTCAAATAGAAAGGGTGTAAGTGAAGTATTCAGTTGCATTCCTCTTAGCTTGACACAGAACAAAATGACAACAATGCACAAAGAGCCTGCAACCCTACTCCTTTTACAGTAGGATGTTTCAAACCAATGAAACAGAGGTTCATAGCAGAGCCAAGTGCATGGCATGATGACTGGAGAATATCCTCAGTAAAATCGTGCTTCAAGCTTTTTTGTCTCTATTGGCCGATGCCCTTCCCTTTCCCTCTGGGGGGACAGTGTCTCTAATGGAACAGCACCACGCACCGTCATACGCGATGGGAAGCCGTGAGGGTTCATTATGATATCTGGGCAGATCCCTGTATCACAGAACGGCATGTCCTCCTGAGGAACAATCAGTCCACACACCCCTGCAGAAGAGAAAACATTTCAATTCACAAAACAGCAAACCACCAGCAGGGCTGATGCTCATCACCAGGTTTTCTTCATTGTTTTCCTCCTCCTCTCTTTCTCATGGATCACTTTTTACCCAGATTCATTACCATGACCAGTACTCCCAACCTGCAGACTAGAAGAGAGCCCTTGTGACAGGACTGGCAAAATTAGCATACCCTTACATAATGCTCCCAGTGATTTGTGAGTTAGCAAATTAGGGAAGAAAGCTTTGGATCCTATTTTCAGAAGCAACTAGAAATTTCTGTCCAGTCAGACTGGAGCATCTCAAGGGGGACCTAGTTTTTAAAACTGATGCTATAATTTCCTGAAAGAAAAAAAAAAAATTAAGAAATCTGGCCTCTTAGGTTATGTCTTTGAACATACAAAATTATTATTGATTTGAAATTTTTTTATCATATGTATCTTTGCTAAATACTGTCAATAAAAACGTATCAAATGGGACTTTGACAGGGACTGAGAAGAGATAATTAGGGGAAAATAAATAAAAAAACAACAAAGATTTTTTCGGGTAACATCTGTTTGCTGAGCAAAGACTGCTGTCGATGAATTACAAAGAAAAATCCACTCCACAGACTGCTTTTATTTTGTCAGTCCATGAACACAAACTGTCCCTTTAAAAGTTTTGGAAGCTTTTTTCAGTCTCTATCAGTATTGGATATAAAACAAAGAAAACCCTCCAAACTCTAAAACTATTGCAGAAAGAATAAACAGAAACATGAAAACTCATTTAAAATGGTCAATCATGCATCTCAAAATTTTCCTTCCAACCCTTACAACTTTCTATAGTGAATTTTGCAGATCAACATACTGCAGCTATAAATGATCAAGAGATCTAACATTCAAATTCAGGTGCTAAAATGCAGCTGCTTAAGCCCATACTCCTTTGAACCAAAGCTACTGTTTCAGCTGGACAACTTCTTCCAGAAGTCCTTAGAGCTGAAAAAGTCTGCAAGCTATTTGAGATCAGCCTGCTGCAACTGTGCCAGAGCATGCTTTGGGAACAGTCCTGGAGTGGAGGGGGCTCCTGGAAAACAGAGGGTACTGGTTACATCCCTAAAAAGGCATCCCCCGACCAGCCAGTTCACAGGGGGATATTGGCGTCTGCTCAGGAGGGAGCTCCTCTTCCACTGTCCGAGCAAGACAGGGATAGGTGTATGGGACAGTAGTTAATAGAATGAGAATGGTAAGTATGGGGGAAGGGAGCACAAAAAAAAAAAGTCTGGGGCAAGGGTGTGTGTGCTATTGTATTTAGTTTTTAAACCTATTGAAACTAATTTTCATTGTTCTACTGTGATAAATCAATAACATCCTTCTAGCCCTCCCTGCCAAGCAGCAATCATTTGCTGAAAATAAAAAAAAAAACCAAACCAACTCTAACCAACCCACTATCTCTTTCTTGCACAGCTTTTTTTTGTCCTAAAATTTTACACACAAATACTCTCTTATATGTGTGTTATTGTGCGTATGTTCTGCCTTATTTGCATTTACTTCTAAGAAAGCATTAGGTTGCATCTGGGCTTCACGGCACCTGAAAGCCAAAAATTAAATCTTAGCTAACTTAAAATTACTTTAGGCTCTGAAAACCTTTTATATGCCAAGCTGGTTCCCATAGCAGACAGCCACTGTGTTGTTTGTTTTGTGTGAAAGTGAATGATAAAAGATCCATGAAATCGACACAGAAAGGCAGAACAGCAGAAAGAACTGAGGGCTCTCCATCATAGCGGCTTCTACCCTCCGCTGACTTGTGTAACAATAGGACCTACACACCCAACTGCAGATCTAACACAGCTGTGCATTTCATTAGATGAAGAGCACTAGTGACACAAGTAAATAATTAACTTATTCTGGTCCGCTGACTGTGGTTATGAGACCAGTCATAGCTGACAGATTTTAATACAAGTTAACACAAAGGCAGCATAATGAGCTTAGAAGTTAAAAACAAAATATTTAGACAGAATCCAGCAATGTGAAGCTCACTAGCCCATTTATAAAGTTTCTATTTTACAGAGGGGAAAAAAAAAGGGAAAAAAGAAAAAAGGGAAAGCTATAAAGCCTCAGTCCTAAGCTTCTGTATTTTAAGAAGTTGCTGAGCCTGTAGCAGATCTATAGCATGTCTGTGTGTATTTAGAGGACAGAGAGAAGCTTCTTCCTACCCTATGTTTTAAGAAAGTTCATTCAACTGTTAAAAAAGCCGAAAGACACCTTTCCTATATACAATGCTACTTCCAAAAGCAAGTAACTGCAATTCATTTCAAAATGTAAACTTGATTTTATTTTGTAATTGCTTGCTTTCAGAAGCTCTTTAGGAGACTAATGCTTGCAGGTCTGCACTTCAAGCTCCTGAATTTGCTACTCTTTTTCATTTTGCAGCAGAGCAGTACCAGGCAAGCCAAAGCTGCAAAAATGTGTTTAAGTGAATTAATCAATGTAAATGGAATTATCACTTGCAACTGGCTAATAAAACAGTGAAGGAGAGGAGGCTGCATTTAACACAGCCTCAAGTTCCAAAGGTTTCCCTGTCCAAGTATAAACTGCATTTCACAACTGAGCTGCTCAACTACTTCCCACACAATATTCATAAATACAGCACACTCAAACTTGGAGGTTGTTTTGCTCTGTGGCTTTTCCTAGAGGTTAGTATTTCTTAATTTTTACTAATTTAGACATCACATGAAAATTGATCCCCAGCATTCATAGAGGACATACAAAATAATTTGGTTTCATTCCCTTCCTCTCACAATTTTTACATACTGCATCTGAAATCAAGCAACACAACTTGAGACTAAATTCTGTACTGCAGAGGGCCTGAATGGCTCTCACCTATACATTCTGGTGTCTCGTCTGGGACCAGAATCAAGTATTAACAACCAGAAAAGGCTGCAGACAAAACAAAAAACAAAATGTGTTTTTTAATGTGGGCTAACAAGAGGGTTATGTGCTTGAGCAAGAAAGCATCTAGCAACCTGCTACATCTAATTTCTTTTCAGTTGAACAACAAATTAAATGCTAGAAAAAAAACTTTTCTGTATCAATTTTGCAATGTCTGCTTAGAGGGAAAATCAGTGAAAATGCTAAGAAATTCTTTTACATTATTAAAAAGAAAAAAATGTGGATTAATAAGCATGGCAGCTTAATGCAAGCATAACAGTTTAAATCAGAAAAACTTTAAATCAGACATCCACAGTGGTTTAACATGCAAGTATAAAACAGCCATAGGCAGTGTTTTTCAGTGCTATTGTATGGCAGCCAATAAATGACAGCCCCCTGACTATGCATGATGGCCCCCCAGCCCCACACACGCTCTCAGCATCAATGCTGACAGCATCTCAAACCCATGCACCTTCACAAGGCAGAGACAGCATAATGAGACTCGAGCCCCTGCACTTTTGTCTGAGCTTTTTTTCCTGATCAGGAGAAGCTCAGGTTTCCAGAGTTGGTACCTTACATGTGGTTGCTTTTACAGTTTGCTGACAAACATGAGCACAGCCAGACTTGCAAAACCTCAGGTCGGCTCAGAGGGGGAAGGGAAGCGGCTGGGAGGGGGCAGGGACAGAACACAACAGTATGGGAAAGTTTTCCACCAGGCTACGATAAAGTGCCTTCTATACACACACATGCCAAATGGAAAAAAAAAAAAAATCATCAAATAAGCCAAAACAACCTAATATAGAAAACTAATTACTACCAGCAGGAGGGACATTAGAGAGCAAAGGAGACAACGTGAATGGAAGCAGCGGCAATACCAGTTTCTATCAGCAAGATAAAAAGAAGCGCATTACTAAACATGCTTGTTTACTTATTCTAATGATATGATGGTAAAAGAGCTTAAAATAACTTGAAAGGCATCTATTTTAGCTTTGCCAGATTTGCCAGAATTTGGAAATACTCTTGAGAAATAGGACTACATCATATAATTAAGTGGAGTTGTAGCTGTAACACAGCGTTGTATGTTACAGACAAGTGACAGATTTGCAAAAATTAGTAAGGCTGAACAAAAAACGTACAGCTGCTTCAAAACTCTCTAATTACATACAGTGTTGGCTAACTAAGCATAAAAGAAGTCTGGAAGAAAAAAGTGCTGCATCACATAAGCTTTGTTCAATATTGAATCATTCACTGATCTATCATATCACTTGCTACATCCCATTTGACATAAGAGGTAAAGAACAGAATTAAAATTAACAGATAAATAATGCATAAGTAAACTTGATTAGTTTTCTTATTAAAAACATCACTCTAAATGAGAGGAGGTGCTAGAAGACAATACAGTTTGTACACTGCTTTCCCATGAGCTGCTGAATGGTCTGATGTGATAAATTTGCATAGTCTGAAGCACACAAAGAGCTGATTAATTGAAACCCTTACAATGCTTCTGGAAGCAGCTATTGTAAAACAATAACCATAGGAACTTTACAAAATACACATGGCTGAATGAGTCAAGAGCTTAATAAAATGTGTGTTCAGGATACACTATTTGGAAACAGAATTAGACATTTTTATTCTGTGCCATAAAATGCTAAATCACCCTAATTTCAGAGGTTCAGTTGAGGATTTACTGAAAAGGTCAGAAGGTTACCTGTTTGCTGCTTGAGATAAAAAATGCTGTAATTTTCCTCTTAAGACAGCGAGCTAGGCAGCGGTTTCGTTAAAAATAAATAGAAAAAAAAGTATGGGAAGTTTTAATGACATTCTAACATTTTCTCAAATTCAACTTCTGAAGATAAAAATATGGTAAGAAATCCCCACCTTCCTTGATGCCTAATAACTGCTAATCATCCCACATTCCTACAGTCGATTAAGAGCAAATTCCTTTTAATGCCATTTCAACCATTTAATTACTATAAACCCACTGATGTTCTATTAGATATAAAGTACTAATTCTGACTTGCAACATGGGGGAAAATGACACAAGTAGCCATTTAAAACTAACATTTTATTTTAAATGTTCTGCTTATCCGTACTGTACAAGTGCCCATTAAAAGGAAAAAGATAAGCTGATCTCCACTATGAAGTCAGGCAAGCAGATGGCAGATGCTCAAACTAGTAAAAATTTCAAAAAGCAAGCAAGGTCAGACTTTGGTAGATAAGTGGTATTGTCATGAAGTTTATGTAGTTGATAATGCTGTGAATGGATTTTGTTTTGACACTAAAGAACATGGTTCATTTAGGAAAACAAAGACATCTTTCATGAATTTAAACTTGCTTCCTTGTCTTTAGAGTTGTTTAAGTGCAGATACTTCAGAGAGGTTTAATCCTTTATCTTAGATCTTCAGCTATTAAAAAGCTTCTGTTTGCCAGTTCAAACAATCTCTTGCTTAAATACAGTTTTTCCACTCCTCAGGAATACTGTTCAGTATTGCTGCTTAGTTCTGTGATCTACAGGACCTTTGTTGGAGGTGTTAATCCTTTTTCACATGAGAGACTGAGAAATGTTCTTTCAGAGAAGTGTTATATTGCTTTTTTTCACATCAAAGGAGCTCAACTTTTTCCTCATTGTGACTTGTAGCAAAGCAAGAGGAAATCTGGAAATATAATAATTTACTTTGTATGGAACTCAGATGAAGCTTCTTTAGCTTAACAATCCTTTTGCCTTCTGTGCTTTGAAAAGTGACTTTGCTTGAAGAATACAAGATTAGAACAACAAAATAATTAGCCAAGGAAGTTTCTTTATCCTTCTGGAAAATATATGATGCAACATAGTGAAAACAAAGTCCTGCAGTTTAGGATAAACATATAACTACCAGAGACTATTTATCTGTGATCCAGTAGAAGCTTAATGACTTTACAGACTATAGGGACAGTTCCAGTCCCAAAGATCTTACTGCAACATCCAGTTTGGAGATGAATATTAAAATAAAGCAAAATATTTGCATTTCAGAACATAACATGGTGGCCTCATTTGTTGCGGTTTTTTTCCTTCTCTCCATATACTTCTTCCTTAAGGGACTTTGAAGAACAGGCAACTTTCTACAGGCAGCTTGGAAGGAGTGTACTTAAAACACGGACTTGCGTGAAAAGAGGGTGTGGTGGACAGGCCAGAAGTGGTGACCCTTGCCAACACCATGTTGACATGTGAGAGACACAAAGAAGGTAGCAACTACAGAGGCAGTGACATAGATCTGTATTATTCCAGAGGCCTAGAAAATCTACCTACATATTTAACGAAAGGCTTTTCTGTAACAAAAGGCTAAAGCTGGTTTGTGAGATTTAATCTGTTATATCCCAGACACTTTCTAATTCCCTTACTCCACTTCCTTCTGCTCCAGTGACAAAGCACAGCTTTGAAATACAAATCAATTTGGAATACAGGAAAAAGACTATTAAAAAGTTTGAGATGTGGTTTGCGCAATCTCTTATTTTGCACATGTTTAATTGTTTTAAACCCATTACTACCACAATTCCATGAAATCAAATCTCATCTTCATGTATTCCTTGTAGAAAATAAAAATATTTCACAGAGAAGACTGACAATGCGGACAGACATATGCTTTTCCTCCTTCTCACTGAGCCAAGGTACTTGCTAGTTTAAGCTCATTATATGTTTAAATGGCCTTATGACAGGCTTAAAGCTAACAGTCACAAATTAAACTTGAAGTGGTAATTGCCTGCATTCAGACCAAGATGACAGAACAAATTCAGGGCTAATTAAAAATTCTCTCAATAGAGAAAGTTAAACTTAGTATTGTATATTATATATATTATCCTATACATTATATATAGTATTGTATATGTTAGTATTATGAGTTCTGTTTCATGATTGTCTATATTCTTCTGATATGATTGATCCTTCCCCAGTTTGATGTCAGAAAATGATATCAAATGTAATGTTAGACAGCTATCACAGGAGATTTTCCCTTTCCTTTTCACGCCTTTTCTCCAGTTCTGCTACTGTCAGTATTGGCATCTTTGTTGTACACTTAAGCTGCAAAACAGTGAACTCTACTGTTCTTGTCAGTATTTTTTTCTTAGTATCTACAAATGTATCTTCTCCGTATTTCTCCTTTCTCCCATTTACTGTAACACCTTTTTCTATAATGCACTACAAGCCAGTGAACTGAGATGTTTACTGCCAGGAAGGCTAGTAAATTAGTCCTAGTAAAATGTGGTAATTTGGAATATGATCACTTCCCTGATCACAAGGGATTACTACAGATTGATGTACGGGACAGCTACAGGCACATGCCTGCAAACTCTGTAACACAACTGTTGCAATGTTCCCACTCATATCTCCAAAACCAACCTGAAAGGGACATTCTAAATAATTGATGGGTTTGGCTTATTAGTATTACAGGTCCCAAGCACAGATACAGGGGGATCAGTCATTCTAACCTGATGCAGTGCCAGGCATAATTATGAGTGCCCTCAAAGCTTCCTACAGCATTTAGGATATTGCTTTTCATTGCCATGGGAGTTCCACAGGTACTTGCTTGCTCTACACTGAGATGCCTTATGTGCCTTTAGTGATATGGAAGGCCCTTAGTACCCAAAAGCCATACTGCAGCCTGCCTGACACAATTCTGTTTCCTTCTGTCATTCTTCCACTTTCACTGATGATTCTACATTTGTGGAACACTCTTTTTTATTAATTTTTGGAGTGATAAGCAAATCAGTGCCATTTACGTTCTGTTCAACTATTTCAATAGGTGCACATTAATAGCCTAAACTAGGACAAAACCCTAACCTGTTTAAATTTTTCATGCAAATCCCTATAAATATTTAACATGATTAACCAAGCAGCTTTTTTAATACAATTTGTAGGCTTTTTAAAAAAATTCTAATAAGAAAATTTGTCCTGCACAGTACTGATTATATTGTTATGCAATAACTTGCTGCTAAAATGCATACCACTTATAAGGAGAAGGGTCCAATTAGACAAAACTGAAACTGTATCAAGAAATAGGCTTTGCTCTAACAGTGCTCAGAGGTTTTCAAGCACTGCACAACCTCACTGTGTATGAGACTTAAAAAGTATTTGAAAGAGAATTTACACAAAATCTTCCTGAAGGAGGATCTTCCTTGAGGAAAGGAAGGAATGGGGCAGTTCAACTATTTCAATTGCTCAATTCTTTCTGGTTGCCTCTGAAGCTAATGATCTTCCTCTCTTCACTTGCCAAAACTATCCTATAAGGCTGTAGTGCAAGAACTAGACTCAACTTTATAAGGAAAGTCAAGTATGTACTGCTGCTTCTTTACTTTTTTGAAACCTTCAACAGCACTGGTTTCCAAATCACTTGGGGACTCAGTGGGAATAGCTTTCTATTTTTAGATCAAAAATCATCTTGAAAATGCAATCAGGAAAAATGTTTCAATGTTTATCAAAAGAGTTTCTCTTCCTTAATAATAACAGAAACAATGGAAGTATTTATTGAGAATACAGAGTTTCAAGAACCAGTTTTGTGGGTCTGTGGAAAGTCACTGTGGAATTACAGGTGATCTTCGAGAGAGCTGGATGTACTGAGAAAGGCTGTCTTGTCTGTTATAGATAACACATGAATTTGAGGAGACATCTGGTAACAGCTGTCACTGTGATCAACTACTGCCTTCTGCACCCATTTTATCTCTTTTGATTGACAGGTCTGCTGTAGGTAGATGTCCTGACCTCCTGCCCTGGATGCCACAGAAATGTGGATTACTGCGGTTAGCTCTGCATCTCACAACAGGGATGCAGCCTTTCACTTCAGTTACACCTGGCCATCTCACGGCCACTCATGCTTATGAGCTCTCACAGCCCAAGAAGGTCAAAGAGGAGCTCAAGTTTGACTTCAGCCTACACATGTCAGTGAAGAAGTGAACAGTGGCAAGAAACATCATAAAAATACCATATTCTGTAAGAATCATTTCTTACTTGTGCCTGGGGTCAATTGTAAGCCACCACTCTTCACACCTCTTCCAATCACACAAGCACTGAACATGCTGGGGATGCTTCTGTTTAAGCATCATTTAAGAGAGCTCCAGAGCTGGATACTCCTCTGTACTGCTGACAAACGTTGCAATTTCATCTCTTATCACTGGCCCAGATTTACATATGGATACTGTGCAAATACCAGTTCTCTGGTGATGCCAAAGCATATTTGCTCATACAGTTCTTTGGTTCTGGTCCAAGGATACAGGATCAGCACACCAAGTGAATTGATGAACCAGCACGAGACCAAACCCAACATGATGCTGGGAGTAGAGTGGGACTGTGCCGAAGTGCTGAAAAGGATGCTTTCAGGGATCTCCTCCTAACAAAAACCACTCTCTCCCATGTGTCTTCTGACAAAGAGAACACTGCTCACAAAAAGCCAGTTGGTTTGCAAGATGCCCCTTAGGTAGGATCACAATTTGATGTATTACTGCAAAGTTCATTGGCTCCAACTAGCTTTAAGTATTAGCATTTCAAATCTTAACAGTGTCCTTCATTACTTGCTCAGTTCCCTCGCTCTGCTCTCCACACAGACCTAGCAGATAATGGTGACATCAGATGCCAGAGGCTGGTGTACTTTCCACTCAGTGTTCTGCTTCCAGTTCCTCGAAAGTCAAAGCAATGAAGTAAGAAGATTTTCATTCCAGTAGTTATTAAGACAGGCTTGCAAGGGGTGTATGGGCTGCAGTGGAAAGGATCTGTTAATATCAACCTGTTAATATCTTTGCCTCCCCATCACATCTGAAAAGAGACCGAGCAATGTTCTCAAGCCAAAATAAGACCTAAAAATGTAACAAGATTACGCCGCTCAGATAATAGCACAGCACATACAGTAAGGCAGAAGGTCATGCTGCAAATACTACAAATCTCAATTTTCCAAGTGTACAGAATGATGAGAACATGTCAAAATCTGTCCTACACTGACACCAACGTGAACAAAATATGCTTTTAAGTTGGTTACAGTCAGATTGTTTTCAGTCACTTCTTTCTTAACACCTTTTCCACACATTCCAAATCTTTGAGATTCAGAGGATGATCTGAGACTCATATTTTTCTACATTCACATCAAAGGGAGTTTACTGCTTTTTTTCAGCAGATATGGAAGTAGGTTCCTGATTTTCATTTTTCTGGTAACATTAAAACTTGAGAACTACATGCTACCAAACAGCGTCCTAGTAGGTACTCATTTGCAGGTTTTGGTTTGAAGATCCGGAGGTGCTCCAGATCATGTCCCAGGTGTATTTTTATAAACATTCTCCCTTTCTTTCTGCTTTCTGCTGGTGCACTTCTAGTTGTGTTCCTGATTTGCTTCCCTTTTACACCACAGTTCTGAGCCACCCACCTGCAGTCCTTTCTTTAGAGCAGAGTGTCTGCACAGACCTGCAAACATCCCATTTCATCTCTCATCGTTTCTGTCCATTCAGAATCTCTCCAATCTCCCTCTTGATAACCCACTGACAAATCTATCACCTAAACACAAACTCTCACTCGGGAAAAAAGCCCAACCAAACCTCAAAACCCTGTTCTTGTTTAAAATGGGCAGCTACTGTATTTTCCAGATTCATAGATCAACTGGGAGTTGTTTTTGCCAGTTGTTTTTCTCTGTTTCAGAAACATCATTGCTAAATTAGGTGAACTTAACCCCCCCCCAAGAAAGGCATATGGCTTTATATCACTGTATTCATGAAAGATCTGAACCAATCAATGGAAACATACATTATGTGTGTATAGTAGGCATATACAAAATGAATTTATTTTTATTGAATGTGTCCTTTACCTTTCTGCCCATGACGACTGCTAAATTTATCTCCAATTTCTGGACGTCTGGTTTGCCTCAGCAACATTTTGATCAAGAAAGCATCCTCTGCATTTGATGAAATCATTACTTTTTCAATGTAAGAATCAGTGGCACCTTTGTAGCTAGCAAGAGAAGCCAAATCATTAGTTTTACTTCTACGACCCAAACACAAGTTACAGACAACTATCTGTGTCTTGGTAAGCTCCTGAAAAAGTGTAACCTTTATGGAACTTATATTTGAGGAGAAAAGATTATATATACACACACACATATGT